>VUQK01027663.1:79802-115745 GCA_015106715.1 Bujurquina vittata | reverse complement strand
TAAACATGATATTGTATTGCTATTAACTTCTTTTTCGATCACTGTTTTGGTCATTTCTAGTTTTTATTTTGTTGTACAGTGCTTTGTTACTACATTCCTATGAAAAGCACTTTATAAATAAACTTTACTTACTTGCTTGTGGGTGATCAGTTGCTTTACAAAGTAGATGAACTGCGTTTGCTATCCTTTCCTTACAGCCCAGTGTGAATCTGAAGGATCTGGGCCTGTCAGAGCTCAGGGTGAGTCAACTGGATGAGCTGGTCAGCAGGTTACTGCCTGTCCCGGGACCAGAAGAGCCTCCCGCTGTTCCTTCAATATGGAGGACGAGCCACGTTTCCGCAGATAGCTTCTTTCACAACAAGCACGGTGAGTAGCTCAGTCCAGCTTTATTTATTTGCCCACATGTTTTAATGTGAAACAGACCTTTTTTATTTTTATTTTGTACAATTTGTCTCACAGGGTTTTCACACAGGAGTTTTGGGCATTTTGGCTCACCATTATTCAACAGACAGTATCACAGCCCGCTAAGAGAAGCTTGCTCAAAGCTACAGTTTTTGCCTGGTAAGAAGCTGACTTTATAAACACTTGTCTGCGGCTATGCAGAGAAAATGTTTTTAATGTATGCAACTTGTGCAGCCCTGCTTTTTTGCACTCCTCCAAAAAACAAAACAAAAAGCACAACAGTGTGTATTGATTGGTTGAAGAGTGGATTTGAAGTGGGAGCAACAGCAGAGTTCACCACAAAGATAAAGTTGCATGAAAGAATCATCAGGTTTTTAAAAAAGCACCAACAGTGGCTGCACTGGACCGTATTCACTGTCCTTAATATTTACATTCAATTTACAACAAATAGGTTATTTTTCTATTATGAATTTGGTCTTCACAGCTGGGACTGAGCTAGAGGAGAGTCACCATGCTGGTCCCTGCCCTCAGAGCAGTATCGTACAGCACACGCTAACCCTGCTCTTTTTCAGCAATGCTGGAGAGGACTAAATGTTCAAAGGTGTAGTTACATGCTATTAGAGTCAGTGCTAATGGTGCGACAACTCTCCTTTTATGCTGTAGATGCATCTGACTCTGTCATTCGTGCATCACTTCTGCATTTATTTTTCTTATGCCTAAAGTTAGACTTATGTATGACAAACAGCAGTCATTTTAACAGACCAATGAAGCCAGTATTGTTGCATTTACCATGTCTGAAAAAGGGGTAAAGGGGTCCTTGAAATACAGAGTCACATTTCATGTTTTTTGTCTGTGTAGTATGGGTCCAGAGTCGCGGTTTCAAGACACTTCGATCAAAGACCAGACGGACGGAGTCTGGTTATGATGATCCAGTGGAATCCGAACCGTACACACCGTCCTTCATGAAGGTGTGCATGTTATTGCCTATTCTAAGTTCAGGTCAAACTATGCAAATTTTGAGATATGTTGTGAATAAAATCACAACACAGCACAACTTATATTTCCAGGGGATTCGTGCCACCTTAAGGTTCTACTGCCAGGAGGCTGAGGGGGAGCACTAGTGGCTGATGGTATTTATTTATTTATTTTTCCCTCTCAGGGGTTGCTCTTGAAAGAAAAAGGACTTGAGGCGCAGTCAGTGGACCAGGTGATGCAACAGAAAAACCTTCCAGAAAACCAGCACGAGGCTTTCAAGACGGGTTTCACTGAGGGTTTCATGAGGTCTCAAGCTTTGACTCAAAGAACACAAGGCATGTGGTCCAAAGAAAGAGAATCTTATCAAGTGGTTGCTTGCTTTTCGTTATAACAGTTGGTGGCAGTGCTGAGTTAAATACAGAGAGGAAAATTGGCTAATTATTATTTTATTTTTTTTCTGTGTTATATTTTTTTCAGACTCACTGAGGAGAACCAGGCTGGTCCTCTTGGCCCTCCTCCTTATCGGTATTTATGGCCTGTCAAGAACCCCTTTTCTCTCCGGTAAAGGCTCCTTTTCTGATGCTGGTTTGTTTCAGTCTTCATTCTTTCTTAAGCTTTGAAATCAAATCATAATGCTGCATGCAAACTGCCTGTTCGTTTACACCTTCCAAACATGCAAAAACATTAGAAAAGCAGTGTTTCACTTAATTTTAACCTACTTTTCAACATAGATTTTTATTACTATTATGTTTTAATGTGTTTGTTTAATGGATAATATTGTGCATTGAGATCTGAATATCTATAGCAACTACTTTTCTTTTCTTGGCTCTATTTGCACTTTATGAAAGGCTGGTAGAAAATAAATGTGATCCAATCTTAAAATTCCATCTTTAAATTTGTGTGTGCCACAGAAAGCACATATTAACCAGCTGTTATATTCTGTCATTATGAGATATTGTAAAGATGTGTTTTACTGAACTGATTATTTTGGGGGTCTTGCAGTGAGGTTCCGCACTACATCCGGTCTTGACTCTGCAGTCGATCCCATCCAGATGAAGAATGTGACATTTGAGCATGTCAAAGGAGTGGAGGAGGCAAAGAGTGAACTGCAAGATGTCGTTGAGTTTCTCAAGAACCCACAGAAGTTTACTGTCTTGGGTGGAAAGCTGCCTAAAGGTATTAATTCTCATTTCATTTCATCACTTTTTACTCATCATTAAAATAGGTGACGCATATTCAGTTAATTGAATGTAGTGGTATTTTTTTTCCTAATGTTTTTCCTCTTGGTTTTCTCAGGGATCCTTCTTGTTGGTCCACCAGGGACAGGAAAGACTCTGTTAGCACGAGCCGTGGCCGGGGAGGCCGATGTCCCTTTTTATTATGCCTCCGGATCAGAGTTCGATGAGATGTTTGTTGGCGTTGGTGCGAGCCGAATCAGGAACCTTTTCAGTAAGTTTACTGGATGTGAGAAAATGTTAGTAGCAGTTAAAGATGTAATTTTTTTTTTAAAAAAAAGCCTCTCTTTGTATTTTACAGAAGATGCAAAAGCCAGTGCCCCCTGTGTCATCTTTATTGATGAGCTTGACAGTGTGGGTGGAAAGAGAATTGAGTCCCCTATGCATCCTTACTCCAGACAAACCATCAACCAGCTGCTGGCTGAAATGGACGGGTCAGTTTTATTTAATCTGAATACCATGATTATAGCATTAGTGTAGACAAATTTACAATCATCAATGTTTTGCTCTTTTACAGATTTAAACCAAATGAAGGTGTCATTGTTATTGGTGCTACAAACTTTGCTGAAGCTTTGGATAAGTATGTGAATATTTAGGAAGAAAGGGTTTTACATCTGCCTTAAATAAGCTCATTTAAGTAGAATTAGTTTCTGGTTGGTAGGTCCATAGGTCCAAGTTTTCTTCTTCCCTTTGGGACCTCGTTCTAGTTTCAGCATTATTACATTATTGCACTTTCTGTGCACATTAATTGGAAATTAATTTAAACATTTTATGCAATGAATAAATCCTGACTTTTTTGACATTGGGTCCTTTTTTCTGAATTTTGAATTGACAGTAAAAATGAAATGATTTGTTTTGAACATTTAGTATCAAGGGAAGTAATTGTGTAGTGCATGCATTTGATTTGTATATGCAATGAAGGGCTTTATGAATGTGGTGATGGGACTGTTTTATTTGGGTTTGTTTTCCTAATTAAGAATTGAATACTATGGACTTTTTGAGTCCTAATTATTGCTGCATTGCATCATTCTTTAGCGCTCTGGTTCGGCCAGGGAGGTTTGACATGCAGGTGACGGTCCCTCGCCCAGATGTGAGAGGGCGCACAGAGATTCTCAACTGGTACCTCTCCAAGATCAAAGTAGACCCAGGTAGGTCTTGGTGTAAAGTATTCCAAAATATTAAGTATATTTTTCACTACATTTTGAAATTCTTCTATTCTGAAGCAATGCTAATGTGAGAAAGCCCAGCCCATCCTTCTCTGCTGGAACTAAGCCTGAGAGGAAACTTTTGTTTGGACCCCGCTGTCGTTGATCACCTTTACCAACACTGCTCTTGTTCTTTCACAGCCATTGATGCAGAGATTATTGCCCGGGGCACAGTGGGCTTCTCAGGAGCAGAGCTCGAGAACCTGGTCAACCAGGCAGCCCTGAAGGCAGCAGTGGACGGGAAAGAGATGGTCACAATGAAGGACCTGGAGTTCGCTAAGGATAAGATCCTCATGGGTAAATACACACAGTGCTGCAATCTGGTCTGCAGCCCCCACCACGTGCAACATTAGACTGATCACATTTTTAAATGAGCAGACAGGAACACTGATTATTTCTTTGTGTATTCACGTCAGGTCCCGAGAGGCGGAGTGTTGAAATTGACAAGAAGAATAAGACCATTACTGCATACCATGAGTCCGGCCATGCCATCGTTGCTTATTACACCAAAGATGCAATGCCCATCAATAAGGCAACTATCATGCCTCGAGGACCAACTCTGGGCCATGTGAGCTTCTGTTATAGTTTTTAAATATTACGTATATTTTTCTGCTTGCATCATTTCTTTATTACTGTGTGCTGTATTTTGTGTCTGTCTTTAGGTGTCGATGCTTCCAGAGAATGACCGCTGGAGTGAGACACGAGCCCAGCTGCTGGCTCAGATGGACGTCAGTATGGGCGGCCGAGTAGCAGAGGAGCTCATCTTCGGGAACGACAACATCACCACAGGTACGAGATACAGAGAAACTGATTGATAGGACATAGTTCATAAAGATAAAATGCTTGAGCTATGATTAATATTGTGTTATAACAACATAAGTCTTATGAGAGCAGCGAGGGCTAACACTCAGTGATGTTTCAAGTTTAATTATTTGCTTTTTTTTAATCATTCATAAAATAAAGTGTGATATGAAGGGCGTTTGATAAATGTCTAGTCTCCAGTCTTGTTATTTATTTATTGACTGTATGCTGAATCTTTTCCTGTTGCATTTTAGGTGCCTCCAGCGACTTTGATGGTGCAACCAAAATTGCAAAAATGATGGTAACCAGATTCGGCATGAGTGACAAGGTGAAACTTTCAACTTGTGTGGCAGATGATGTCTGTCTGTTTTTGTTTTTTGTTCCAACCAGCATTAAAGTACTTAGAAGTGCTGTTCTTGGATTTACTGTACACACTGCTGCACGGCTGTAATCTTTATTTACAGTAAAATACAAGTTCTGAAGACACGCAATATTTGTCCTTCACTTCTTTCTGCCATTTTCCTGCTTGGCCAGTTTCTGTCAGCCAAACTTCATACTTTTAAAAGCACTACAGTAGCTGATTTTTAGTAAATCCCTAACCAGTGTATTGAATGAATTATTGTTAAAATAATGCAGAATTTATGTGTTTTAAAAAAAGAAAAGGAAAAAGGAATCATCCCTAATGTTGCTGTGACATACTGTGTAATTACACACAACTCCGTAAAAAGCCCTTTGTGACTCTGGCTTAAATTACCCCTCTCTTTATAGTGATCAGTAACCAGGTGTGTCTGAAGCATGAGAAAGAGCCATTGTTTGTTCATCTTGATCATGTGTTTGTTGCAGCTCGGGGTCATGACCTATGGAGACGTATCCAAGCAGAGCCCCGAGACACAAGCAGCCATTGAACAGGAAGTCAGAGCTTTACTGAAGGTGAGCAAATTGTGTCATTTAAAATAAATTTTACAAAACAGTTTTATAACAGCTGTTTCTTGATAATTCTGATATTTTTTTTCTCTCTTCCATTCAGGACTCATACGAACGTGCTAAGAACATTCTCAAGACTTACAGTAAGGAGCACAAGAAGCTGGCTGATGCTCTCCTAACACATGAAACTCTGGATGCCAAAGAGATCCAGATGGTGCTGGAGGGCAAATAATCACTGGACCACTAGAAACCTCAGCAGACATTTTAGACTCTTGATTTATGTGTGTGTGTATATATATATATGCAACTGTGCACTCAAGCACAAGCCTTTGGGAGGCCTTGTTCTGTTTTTCTTTTATTGTCAGTGTGAAGGCGACACTGCAACAATCATGTTTCAATCCTTGGATAGATATGACTTATTTTTCTCTAGCGATTTTTAAAGCATCTCAGTTTAACTGTGTTAAATAAAGTACTTGTGCTCCCCTAACATTCACAATGATGGTTTCATTTCACACGAAGGGGGACCTCAGCAGCAGTTTTACACATCAAGATAATATTTGGTTTAAATTTGGTTAGTGTCAGATTTTTCTCACATGTTTGAAATGACCAGTGAACACCATAGGACCTTAAAAGTACCTCAAGCTAGAATGTACCATTTGGCTGTGACCAGGCACAGGCGATACTGCTGTTCATTGTTGAACTCATTATTAAGAGTTTTTTTTCCTCTGTGATTGCATTTACCGTTTGCATATCTGTTTTCTCTGTTATTTATTTAAGTGCCCAAAGGTAAGTCCTTTTCCTAAACTAGTGATAGGTCCTCATGTCCTATTGTGTGTGCAGTTGTGACTGATAAATGAAGAGTTGTGTATATACTGTAAGCTTGTAAGAGGTGCTTCTTTACCTTTAGATTAAGGCCATCATGAAGCTGAAATAAAAATTTTGCTTACAAATCAGTCCTGAATGTTTTTGTTTTTTGTATCATGCTTGTATCAAGTTGTAAATGAAGCATCAGCATTTTATCACATTTTAAAACTGATAAAATGTTAATTATTAACAAACAGCAGATAAACATTATCTCTGTCTCTGCATTGCTTGGTGACAGCTAGCAATATATTGCAGGTTGAATGTAACTGAAAGACTGTAAAAGGCTTCGTACACCTGAGGAGAGTCTCTCACACACGCAAAGCAAGATTGTGTGCTTGCTGTTTATGATCCCAGAGTACCAATCTTCTGATCGCTGCTTCCACCAAGATAGAGTTCAAATCAAAGCTCAAATCATCAAACTGGCTTCGAATGGCCTCCATAGTCACAAGCGCTCAATCTGATCACTGCTGGCTTGTGGACAAATGGGAAAAATCTGCAGCAACTGTGTGATGCTGTCCTGTTATTATGGAGGAATGTTTCTGGTACCTTGCTGAGTCTATGCAGGCAGTTCTCTCTAAAGTGGCTGATGAGTGGGTTTTTTTCTGATGGGATGAAGCATCAAAGAACATCACTGACATTTGCAGACAAAATGACAGAATTTGAAATCTATTTACTAGTAAATTCCTAATACTGCACCTTCTGCCAGTCAGTTAGCAGGAACAAAGGCTTACTCATGGCTGTGTTTAAATGATCTTAACCTACCATTAGTGTAATAGGTTCCAGAAGACTCTGAGAGGCTAAGAAGCAAAGACTCTGTCCTATTGTGTCTTCTCTTTGGCCCAGCCCATTATTTAAAAAAGGCTGCACAAGTACAGCATCACAAGAAGCAGTGCTAAACATTCACTATGAAGAAGCTTGAAATTTCATTTTGCGTTTTAGAAAAAGCCCTCAGAACAACTTTGTGATTGCCTCAAAGGAGCAATGGAGAATGCTGAGGATGACATAGCTGTTATTGGGATTGGATGCAATTTCCCCGGAGGTACGACTTCACTGAAAATAACACCACCTCACAGCATTTTTTTTCTCCAGTTGTCTAAATTTTGAGAGGACCTATACTCAGGTTGTTGTTTCAGGTGAGGGGGTGGACAGTTTCTGGAGAGTTCTGTTGGAGGGAAAAAACTGTGCTGTGGAGATTCCGGCTGAGAGGTTTGACACCACTTTTTGGTATGATGCAGAAAATATGAAACCAGGGAAGATGCAGACGACCAAAGCGGCTCTGATAGAAGGGTGAGCTTCATAACATTTTAGGCAGGACACTTTATAACCACTGTTAAGAGATGGTAAATTGATTTTTAATTTGTTATTAAATTGTTTACTAATTATTAGTAATTCTATTTATGTGATTGCTTTTAGTGTGTCAGCAGTCAGTAACAATGAAACTATTATCAATTAATTGTTCCACATTCTAGGATTTTACATATTTTTCTAATTACCAATAAGTTATAAACTTTGATATTGTTAGTGTATGAACACTTGATCGCATATGTAATAAACGTAATTTATATTCTAGGTTTAATGAGTTTGATTACAAGTTTTTTGGTATTACTGAAGTGGAGGCTGACTTCATGGACCCTCAGCAGAAACTTCTTCTGCAGTGTACCTACAGGACATTAGAAGATGCGGGAATAGCCATGGATCACATCAGTGGAAGCAGAACTGGTGTCTACATAGGTACTCCCCCTATCTCTCTGAGCTGCAATTTAAAATCCTAAGCCTGATTTAAAGATGCGGTAATAGTAAGTTTACTTTGATTGTGATTGTGCTGCTGCAGGGCTTATGAACAGGGATTACGAGATGCTCAGAAATGACAGTCCTGACACAATAACCCACTACAACGGCACCGGGACGGCCATGAGTGTTGCAGCTAACAGAATTTCCTTCACCTTCAATCTGACTGGCCCTTCTTTTGCCATCGACAGCGCCTGCTCGTCATCTTTGGTGGCTCTTCATGTAGCCTGCCAGGCTATAAAACAAGGTAATATCTTGTATTTGACTGTATGAAAGTCAACTATTGGATGATATGTGCAAAAATATGTTATTTAATTACTTTTCTTTCAACTAGGAGACTGTGAAATGGCGCTGTGTGGAGGAGTCAACTGCATAATTGAGCCGAGGGTATTTGTTGCGCTCAGCAAGGCAAAGATGATTTCACCTGAAGGAACGAGCAAACCCTTCTCGACCCATGCAGATGGCTATGGCAGAGGAGAAGGCTGTGGTGTAGTACTCCTTAAACCTTTGAAACACGTAGGCTGATAATTTTTGTTTTCTGAACCATTCATGTCAAGTAGTTGCATATAATAGAGAGACTATCTTCTAATGATTTGACTTCCTGTGTAAAGGCTATAAAAGACTGCAACAAAATATGGGGTATCATCAGCAAAACGGCAGTCAATCAAGATGGGCGCTCCGTCACTCCAATCACCAAACCATCCGTGTTTCAACAAGAAGAGCTGCTGAGAAGAATCTACTCCAAGTCTGACATCGTGAATGTCCAGTACATAGAGGCACATGGGACGGGAACCCTAGCTGGAGACCCAACAGAGGCAGGAAGCATCTCGAATGTCATAGCAAAATCCATGCGTCCTGGTTCAGAGACATTGCTGATTGGTTCTCTGAAGGGCAACATTGGACACACAGAATCTGCAGCTGGAGTGGCTGGACTCATTAAGGTACTCCTGATGATGAAGCACGGCACTATTGTTCCCTCAGTTTTCTACTCTGAAGATAGTGCAAGTATAGATGCAAAAGCCCTGAATCTGAGCGTTCCAACTAAATGTGTCAGGTGGGAGGCACGTGGGTCACGGGGAAGGGTAGCTGGGGTCAACAGCTTTGGGTTTGGAGGTACAAATGCACATGTGATTGTAAAACAGTATAAAAATGCCACAATTCCCACTCAGACATCAAAAAGCTGTCCAAAGGTCTTTGTCATATCTGCAGCATCTGAGAAATCATTAATCCTGTCCATCACTGACACCTGTGAGAGACTTTCCAGGAACCAATCAGTTGACTTGCAGGCACTCTCATACACATCAGCATGCAGAAGAAGTCATTACAAACACAAATATAGGAAGGCGTTCTTAACATCTTCTCTCTCAGATTTAGAACACCAGCTAACATCTGCACTGAAAACAAAGGTCGAGTCAGTAAGGCCTAACATCCAGGTGGTCTTTGTGTTTTGTGGAAATGGGGTTGCTTACAAGGCGATGTGCAGGCAGCTAATGATTCAGTTTCCTGTTTTCAGAGATAAGATTAGAGAAGTTGAGAATCTGTTCCAGCGTCACAGCACTAACAGCATGAGTAGAGGGCTTGCTGAATATGATACCAGTGATTTCAGTGAGCCAAATGTGGTCCAGCCTCTTCTATTTGCGATTCAGATCAGCATTGCTGCTCTCCTGAAGCACTGGGGTATAAAACCTGATGCCATGCTTGGCCACTCGGTTGGAGAGGTTGCTGCCGCTCACTGCTCAGGCCTCTTATCTCTGAATGATGCTGTCAAAGTGTTGTATCACCGCAGTTCTCTCCAGGGCAAAGTCAAAGGAGGGAAAATGCTTGTGGTTGGCAACGTGGCTGTCGAGAAGGTCTTGCAAATGATTCCAGTCTCTTCTGGGAAAATTAGCGTAGCTGCTTTTAACAGCCCTCGGTCCTGCACTCTGTCAGGAGACGCTGAAGCTGTTGACATTCTCCACGAGAGGCTGAAGAGCATGTTTAAAGGTGAAAATCTCTTCTTTCATGTCTTAGATGTTCCAGCAGCCTACCACAGCCATATGATGGATCCAGTGCTAGATGACATTAAGAGAAGCATAGATGTTTTAGATACCAGCACCATGGAGTGCAAACTTTTTTCAACAGTGACCGGAGGCAAGTTTTCAGATGGAGATTTCAGCTCTGGCACATACTGGGCCAAGAACATCCGAGAGCCTGTTTTATTCGAACAAACACTACGCGCCGTCATCAAAGACAAGCCAACCAGGGGAAATGTGGTCTTTGTAGAGATCGGACCTCGCAGGGCTCTCCAGAGAAACATATGTGAGACTCTGGGCAATGGTACCTTAGTTCTTTCCACTGCAAACCCAGAGAAGGATTATGACACAATCCTCTTAACAGTGGCAAAGCTGTTTGAACTTGGCATTAATGTTGACTGGCAGCAGCTCTACAGGGGTTGCGAGACATTCCCCACAGCTCTTCCAGTCTATCAGTTTGACAACACGAAGAAAGAATTGAATTTTGAAGCACTGCGAAAAGGTGACAAATCATCTTCCTTTACTCCCCATGCGCTCATATCCCAAATAAAGAGGGATAACAAAGAGTTTGTGAGCAACCTCTCTTCAGAGACTGTGCCATATCTTTGGGAACATAAAAACAACAGCGCTTCAATTGTGCCCGGTGCGTTTTACGTTGAACTAGCTTTCGCCTCGGTGATGGCAAGCTTGAAGCCAAGAAAAACAATTTCCCAGCTCCATCTCAGTGTTAGATTTGAGACCGTGTTTCCACTCAGCTCACACTGTCATCAGCTGAAAGTGACAGTAGAGGATGGAGAGAAGGAGGGCTCATTTAAAATGCAGTCCTCCGTTGCAACACATGCCTCTGGAACATACAGGTGTACAGATGGCGAGCCGTTGTTAGAGGAATCAAACGTTTGTCCTCGAATGATCTTCCAAAGGTGCCAGTTGGTTTGGACGAGAAAGGAGATTTATTCAGTTCTTTCTCAGGCAGGATTTGAGTATGGCCCTCTTTTCAAACAACTCGATAATGTGCATTTTGGGGATGAATTCAAGGAAGCTGTGATGGGAATTCAAGTCCCTGGCGAAATTCTGAAACATCTTCATGATTATTTTATTCATCCTGTACTACTTGACTATTTTCTGCAAATGACTGCTGTGGTAGCAATGGGACAGCTAACAGTCAAGCAGGGATTCCCTTCAGGTATCACAAGTATAGCCATATCAGGACCACTGCAGGAGGAAATGCTCATGTACTTGCGAGCAACTCAAGAGACTCCAGACTTTCTTGAAGTGTGTGGTTGCTTTTCCACAAGAGAGGGAAATGTATTAGTGGAACTTAAGGGGGTCAGGATTTCATTCATGGGCCGCACCTCAAATGTTTCCCGGTCACTGTTCTTCCAAAATGATGCAGTTGCGTTTAGAGTTGAAGGAGACTTGCAAAATGACAAAATCAGAGCTGTTGTTTTTGAAGATGACTTCTGCATTGCTAAAGGGCTCAGGCCATATTTGCACCCAGAGTCAATCATTGTGGAGAGCAAAGAGCAATGGAAGGCAGACCAAGTTCGAAATCGATTGTTCCACTCTCTCACCAGCAGCGGGGAGTTGGGAAAGGTTCTCGTCCTCTGGGGTGCAGATAACCTCACTCATCTGTCATCTGAGAAGATGCTGGATTGCTTGGCGGCTTGCTGTGAGATATTTCGCCACATTGCTCTGGCTGTGAAAGAGAGCAAACGCTCATGCTCTGTCCATGTGATTACTTACAGATCATCAGAAATGACCGTGGACCACGTTAGCCCTGGTTTTGTGCTTTCTGGTATGATAAGGGCTTGTGCAGCAGAGATGGCAGATCTTTATTTTCAGCTGATTGACCTTGCTTCTGTGACCAGTGAAAACCTTCAAACACTCGCTCAGGTAATAAACACCTGCAAACACCAAGAGGTTAGCATCAGGAAAGGGGAAGCGTTAGCAACAAGAATAGCACGGATCCCATTGACGGATGAGGCTTTGTTTGAGGATGATTCACACTCAATGAATCCAGGAGACTTTTTTCTACAAACTACTGAACCATACAGTATGGCTCATTTGTCTGCCACCCAATGTGACACTAATGGAAAATGTATCCAAGAGATCCACGAGAAGTCAGTTGAAATCCGGCTAACCAATGTTTGCATGCATTCATCGGATTACTTCCCTGTGACAACTTCTCATCTTATCTTTGGCAAGACAATGTACTGGAGCAAGCATGCATCAAAGAATCACAAACTTCTGGCTCTAGATTTCAGTGGCATCGTCACGGCTGTTGGGAAAGGTGTCAGTAAACTGAGACCTGGCGACCACATTGCGTCTTGTTATCCAGTTTCTGCCACTGCAACGATTGTAATTCCTGAAGCCGTGTGCTATGGCACAAAGATGCTTCCATTTCTGAAAGAGACTCCATGTGTGTCTTACTTCATATTGGCATGGGAGATCCTGCAGAGAATTCTGTCTGAAGTGAGAAAACGGCACAGAAAGCTGACTATTGTCTCCTCAAACTCAGCCTCTGCTCTGACAAAGGTTCTGGCTCTCACAGCGTCCAGGTCCGGCTGGAATGTTTCCTCTCAGCCACATTTCAGAGGAGAATCTCCACATTTTGATGAGTGTCATGCGTTTGTTCTCCTGCCACCATTTGTTGACTCTTGGCAGGGGCTGTATGACAGTTTTGGCTTTGAGAAACACGTTATTTTTGTGTTTAGCAGTCACATGTTGTCCTCAGTCTCTGCAAGAATGTCTACATGGAAGAGTGAACACATTCATGTGCATGAACTCGATGTAGCTTATGTTCTCCAGAAAGCCAATCTACAAGCACAAAACACACGTATCTGCAACTGGTTAACATTATTAGGATTTGGTAAAGGATCTCTGCCTCTAAGAAGGGAGGTATACCAGTTATCAGGCACAAAAGAGCCTCAGTCTACTACAATTTCTGAGTCCTATTTCTCAGCAAACACAGTGCAGCAAGTGGTTTTAGCCCATGAAGAATCTCATAGCCTGGGATCTGAAATCCCTTTGCTTGCAACATCTGATCAACTCTTTAAACAAAGCTGTGTTTACATCGTAACTGGAGGGCTGTCTGGGTTGGGACTTGAGACAGTTCAGTTCCTTGCCTACAGTGGTGGAGGTTGTATTGCAACACTATCAAGAAGCAAACCTTCTGATAAAACGCGGCTCAAAATGGATCTCCTCCAGAAAAGATACAGGGTCGCCATCACAAACATCCAGTGTGATGTTTCTGTGATGACGCAGGTAGTCAGTGCAATCTCAGAAATTAGGGAAACATTTCCTTCTTGCCCCATCAAAGGGGTGTTTCACAGTGCTGCAGTGTTGCATGATGCCCTCATTGAATCACTCGATGAGTCTCTCTTCAGAAAGGTGCTGCAGCCCAAAGTCGGTGGTGCTCTGAATCTTCACTATGCAACACTTCACAACAAACTGGACTTCTTTGTGTGCTATTCTTCCATCTCATCAATCATCGGCAGTCCCTCACAATCTAACTATGCAGCAGCCAATTCTTTCCTCGACATGTTCTGCCATTATCGGAGGAACCTCGGGCTGGCTGCACAGTCCATCAACTGGGGTCCTTTGAACCTGGGCCTGCTGCTGAACAAAGACCATTTACAAAAGTTCCTGGAGGCAAAGGGGATGATGATAATGGATGTTTGCGAGGTTCACGAGGCACTTAAACAGAGTCTTTTGACGAACAGACCCCAACAAGTAATATGCAAATTCAACTTTAAAAATCTCAGTCTCCATGTTCTTTCACAAAATGCATCTATCAGAGAGCGACTGTCAGCTTTGGTGGAAATGGAGCTCAAAGATGAATTACATAACAAACCCAAAGGTCACAATTTGACTTCCACACATGAACTTGTGAGGAATATTGTGAGTGAAATAGCCAATGTAAGTGCAGATGAACTGGATCGCGACTCCAATTTGTGTGCTTTGGGGATTGACTCGATGTTAGCAATGACTTTGCAGAACAAAATTTTCCAGGAGACAGGAGTAAATGTTCCTTTAGTATTAATACTGGACCCCAACAGTACACTTGGCAGTTTGGTAACTCTTGTGCTGAACAGTGGATAACTGAGAGCCATTTTATTGCAACTGATGCCACTTTACTGTCATGATCCTGGCCGGTGGCCCAGGGCGCTGTATGTTTGTGGTTTTATGTATTAGGATTGTAGTTTGTTTTTGGTTCCTGTTTCCCTCATGATCTGTGTTTGCATGTTTTCTTTTGCTGTCATGTCTTAGTCCCTGGTCTTATGTATGGTTTGACATTCCTGTGCTCTGTGATGTATTTAGATTACTGTTATGATCTGGTTTGGTTTTCTGAGTCAAGTTTGCATATGCGTTTTGTTTAGTCTCTTCCTGTTTTAGTTTGTCAGTCTTGTGCTCCTTGTGCTTTGTATCTAGTTTTGCTTCCTGTGTTTCATTGTATGATTTGGTCCACCTGCTCATCAGCTGTTTCCTGTTTTCCCTCGTCATTCCCAGTGTATTTAAGTGCTCAGTCTGTGTCGTCGTTAGTGTTTCCCTCTCCTGCTGTGTGTTACCCAGTTTAGTTTTTCCTTAGTTCTCCCAGGCTTGTGTTGTGTGTTACAGCCTTGATTGAGATTTAGAGCTTTGTATTTTGTATTTTCTGGGCCTTCAGCAAATAAAGCTGTAAGTTCTGTCTCCCAAGTCCTGCGTTTGAGTCCACCCCTTGCCACACACAGCCCCCTGACCGTGACAAGTACACAAAGTTACGTAATGTTAAAGTCCTATGAAAAAACTTTTCATAGGACTCTGTGCAGTCCTGTGAAAAAGTATACCCTTACTGCTTTCACAGGAATTAAGAGGGTAAGTAACAGCCGGGTGCTGCTAATCAAACGCACGTGATTGATTGTTCATCAACAAGTGTGATTACCCCTGTAAAACCAGAAGTTCTGGCACTTTGCTGGTCTGGAGCATTTAGGTGTGCTTTAACAAAATGCTACAATCTTCTCAGGAGTAGACATCCCAGTGGATGGTGCAATGCTCAGAAAAACTGCAAAAAACCCAAGAGCTACATCTTAGACAGGCCTCAGCGTGTTAAATGTTAAAGTTCATGACAGCACAGTTGGATAAAGACTGAACAAATCTGGCTCGTTTAGAAGGGTTTGCTAGTAGAAAGCCTCTCCTCTCTGAAAAAAAGGAACAGCACGGCTTAAGTTTGCAGAGTTGCATTTGAACTAACCACAACACTTATAGAGCAATGTCCTTTGGACAGACCAGACCAAAGTGGATTTGTTTGGTCACAATGCACAGCACCACATTTGGAGAAAGTCAAACAACATATCAACACAAACGCCTTATATCAGCTGTCAAGTGTGGTGGTGGAGGGGTGAATTGGGCTTATTTTGCAGCTCCAGCTCCAAATGAAAGTGGATTTGCATATTAGGGCTTTGGTATATTTATATTTAAATGTATGACATACAAATACACAATTACTAAAGGTACTTTTGACTTGACTAGTCACATGCAGCTGCTTGAAGGGCACTCCAAAGGATATCAGTCATCTCTCTGTGCTGCATATATGAGCGTCTCCACAAAATAGCAGTAGATCCATCTAATATCTGTTAGCATGCCATTGCTCACGATGCATGCACAACATTTCATAAATCTGTCCTCATGTGTGAGTTGCGCCTCCTGAGGATTAACATCCTTCACCGTGTTTCCCATCAATTTGCTAACTTCCCTGCCTTTCTCAGGGTCATACAACCTATGTGATGCATATCAGTTTTAAGACAAGAGGAGCATTTGTGAGATTGTTCACAAACATCCCTCTCGGTCACGATTATCTGGATTATGTGTCGTTTTTAAAAAATAAGATTCATGCATCCTGATGTGGCATTATCACTTCCTGATCCATCATGTTATTTGTTTTCAGCTGTTTTGACACTCAATCCTTTGCATCATTGGTCATGTATGTTGTATTTTGTCACATAAATATCACATGTAGACTATAAGGAGGATTTACATTTACACTGGTATTTTCCATCCCCGTTGATCATTAGTCTTTATAACTGTAATAAGCTGAAGACATGTAAATCTCTTATAGTTGTATAAAACATGGTTGCTTGGAGGTGTGGCTGTGCTTCAGTGTTCATTCAGGACAGCCCTTGTCAAGTTAATCTCTGACCAATCCGATTGATCTTTAGAAGATTGCACTTCTTAGTGTGCAGTGATGAGGTCCCTGTGGAGAGGGCTAATTCAGTAGATGTGGGAAATGCCACTTGTTGACAGTCCTCCTGAGGAAGCCATTCCGGTTGCTATTGGTGTTGTTATATTATGCTCACCAGAGACTCTTTAGTTGTAATTCTTCCCAGCCCTGATGAGTCAGAAGAAAATAACACTTGCCATGTAAGTACAGTGCTGTCCTCTCCATCTGTATCTGTGGACTTATTTTTCTTTGATTTGTCCTGCTTCAAACCTGTTAGTGGCTCACCTGGTGGATGCTGTCCTCAGGCCTCAGGGAACAAATTTACTTTGAGTGCTATACCTGCGCAACGGTTTCCAGGCAGTTTATACATTTTAATTACTTACTGCTGTGTGACAGTAGGGATCAACTGTTATTCACAATAAGGTCTCTTTTTGCAGGATAAAGGAGTGACCACTTTAAGGAAATAACATTTCAACTGGTTTCTATGAATTTTACAAAATGATTGACGATTATCTTTTTTTAAAATCTTGGTATGGCCCTAGACTTCAAAACATCACTGATTTGGGATTGTTTTTATCCTCCAGGAGGTCACTGTATGGACTGTACCCCTACAAGTCCAGCATGATTGGCCTGGAGACCCTGGGCGATCCATCAGGTGACTGGGATATAGTGGAAACCATCGGTAAAGGAACGTACGGCAAAGTCTACAGAGTGACCAACAAAAAGGATGGGAGTCAGGCAGCAGTGAAAGTGCTGGACCCAATCAATGTAAGTCAGATTAAAGCGTGTTTACTGGAGGAGCCAGATTCTTTCTATCTGTTTTCAGTTAGCAGTCTGTCATAGAACAGATTAGGGTTTAGATACAGTATCTGTTCAGGCTGATTTATTTTTGCAGAAATGTAATGTTGTGTATTTATGATTTCAGAAAGCTCGAGGTGTATGAGTTTATGCCTATGCCCTGTTTGGCAGCATGGTAATGGTGACCCTAAGCTATTTTGACTGTTGTGGGAGAAGAGCTAGCTCTGAGGATGAGTACCTAATAACTCAGTGGTTCCCAGCTTATCTAGCTTATGGCATCCTGAAATGACACTATGTGAAGATGAATGTTTGCAAACACCAAAATGATCCTGAAAAAAATCTGTTGAATAGCTCTTCAACTGACTGCTGTGACGTTTGTGATACACTTAGACTATATAAAAGTTAATGAAATCCCATTAAAGAGTAATGTGTTATGCAGATCTGATCTTTTGCTGTTATTTTTTTTTTTTGTATTGGTGCATTGTTGAGACACAGATGCATGTTAATTAAGACCACATAAAGCTTCATTTGGGTCATCCGTTATTCACACAAGGGGTTGCCACAGTGCTCCACATATTTGATTTGCCTTTCCTCATGCAACCCGCGAGGGATTTGTATCTTCTCTTGGTTTTGAACCAGGGCTCTTTCGCATGTTCGGTGAATGTGTAAACCACTTCGAATATACAGTGTAGAATTAAGACCAAGTAAAATACAAATAAAGGCCAAGGGAAATAAAATAAAATACACTAAACGTGGAACACAGATTTATTGGATGTGAAGTTAGTGCATGAGTAATATGATTTATTCAGATATAAATTTGAATAAAAGGTATTTGGAGATTAGACTGAGATAAACTATCACAGCACAACGGAGACCCAGCAGTGATAGGAATTAGGATGCTGGTGGTGATGGAGATGGAGATGAAGATAGCGGCTTTGATGGAGCTCTGAGAGACCAGGGCGAGGTGGAGAGGAGGAAGAGGAGGGTTGCGAGTCTGAAAGGCAGAATGACAGAAGGGCACTGGGATTTAAAGCACATAGAATAGAGGCTGACTGGCTCGCAGAAGGCGGGCAAGAAAATGATGATGCCAGTAATGAGTTTGACAGCGTGGGAAAGAGGAAGTGATGTAAAGAATAGACTAGAAGCCTGAACACCCAGGAGAGGAGGCAGATAAGTGAATGCACATTTTCCCCTTTGAACTTAGAATTGATTACAAATCATCTAAATATGACCAAAAATAACCAAAAATTAAGTAAATAGCTTGAAATTTTGAGTTATTAAATGGAAATTTTGAGATAATCAAAATTTTAAATTATGTATTGCAAAAGAACAGATAGGAAGGTTCCAGAGCTGGTTAATTTTTATTTTTTTTAGTAAATGTTTGCATGCAAAACTGTAATGTTGGTAATCAGTTTAATTCAATTCAATTTTATTTATATAGCACCAACTCTCAACAACAGTCAACTTAAGCCATTTTATATTGTAAGGTAAAGACCCTACAATAATACAGAGAAAACCCAACAGCACCCCCCCCCTACAGACAGACAGACACACACACACACACACACACACACCAGCCTAGGCATATTGCGGCGTAACTAAGGGAGGGTTCAGGGTCACCTGATCCAACCCTAACTATAGGCTTGATCAAAAAGGAAAGTTTTAAACCTAATCTTAAAAGTAGAGAGGGTGTCTGTCTCCCGAATCCAAACTGGTAGCTTGTTCCACAGAAGAGGGGCCTGAAAGCTGCCTCCCATTCTACTTTTAAATACCCTAGGAACCACGAGTAAGCCGGCAGTCTGAAAGTGAAGTGCTCTGTTAGGATGATATGGTACTACAGTATGAGTTCTTAAAACAAGATGGGGCCTGATTATTCAAGTCCTTGTATGTGAGGAGTTGATTCTGGATTTAAGAGGAAGCCAGTGAGTAGAAGGAAGGATGGTTGCATTTACGTCAAAGAGCTTCTGTTTATAGACGCAGCCTCCTAGAGTCACTTCCATGGTAGACTGTCTTGTTAATTGAATCTGAGGGCCTTAACCCACAGGCTGGGAAGCACTGATTTAAATTAAGGCAAGCGGATGTAATGCCGCATATGTTTGCACTGCCAGGTGTTATCTCACAGCTAAACAGAGGAAAGCATAATTAAACCTACCTGAAAATCCTAACAGGTTTAATCACGCTTCAAAAACTATTCTGAATACCTTATTTAACTGACCCTGCACCTTCTTCTATAGTCTTTTTGGTTCATTGTCCATTATTGACTAGCTAATCCTGTAGAAATAAAACTCATATTGCCACAGCTTAAAGATGTATTTTAACTGTTAGCTTTATGATACAACCACTGATCCAAGATTACTTATATGACTTCCCCTCACTGTAATTTTTTATTGTTAGTGTTGGTGAGGAAATTTCTGCCTTGTAAGAACTCATAATACTGTGACAGAAAACTCAACCCATTGTGTTTCTCTTTATAACTAACTTGTCTTAGCACTCAAGCCATTCAAACAGAGTAAGTTGCTAGTACACCCCCCGCCCCCCCATCTTGATGCAGTTGTGCTTGTACTCGTTCCTGTGATATATATCAGTGTCTCCCCTTTTCATTTATTTCCTGTCATGTTAAATCTAATGCGCTCTTACCAGAAAGTGTAGCTCCTGCATCGGCTGTAGCCTCTCTGTACGACTGTCCATTTGTCTGTGTGATAAGGATACTGTAGACTCTGAATTGGCAGCATATTGTGGGAGTGTGACTCGGTCTGAGGCGAGCCTGTGATTGTGTCAGTGGAACAATCCCCATCCTGGCAGCACTATCTACCATGATGTGCCCCTGATGGCCATGAAGATGAAGCTGCCTCCTCTCCCATCCCTCTCCCTGATTAGGCTGCTGACACTATCACTCAGACATCCAGGAAGAGAAATTCTGCCTCTCTGACTGTTGATCTTCCCTCCCACTGAGATTTACTTTGATAGAAAAGTGCTTCCAGAAATAGTTCAGCACAGCGGCCCATCCCTTCCTTTTCTACTGAGTTTATAACCCTATCTTTAGGTTTCTTATTATAGTAGCCTAGTTCACTGAAAATGAAATGCAGCCTGAAATGTTTAAGTACAAAATGCACATTTCATACATATCACAGTGTTGTTTTTATCTCTTTTCATGCTGTACTTAAACACTGCTGGTTTGCTGGTACTGTTTAAAGGATGTGGATGAGGAGATTGAGGCAGAATACAACATTCTGAGGTCCCTGCCCAACCATCCTAACGTGGTGAAGTTTTATGGCATGTTTTACAAGTCAGACAACTTAACTGGTGGACAGCTGTGGTTGGTGCTAGAGGTAAGCTCTTCATTATGTATATTTGTATAACATGTTATAATAATATGTTGTGTTCCTGCTAATAGTCATTAACAGTAATGATTAATTTGACATGATGGGAAATTCTTGTTAATACTACAGTCACACTGGGGAGAACAGTGGTTGGAGATCGTGGCCTGACCAAAATTATTTGCTATTCTGAGAGTGATTGCAGACAGTTCGAGTTAGACTGCAGTTTTTAGAAGACAGATTGCCTCCCACCAGGCTACCTGTGCAATCGCCTTGTGATCAAAAGTGGTCACCCAGAGATGACCAGTTGGCCTGCTTGCAAACAGTAGTGGTGTGCAATACTGCAAGATTTGGCATTGATCTGATACCAAGTAAATACAGGGCAAGTATCGCCGATACTGATACTGATACTTTTTAATAGTTTTGAAGAATTTTCATGGCATTTAAGTGTTTTGTGATTTATTTGTTTTTTTCTTTGGATCATTAATTAGTTAACACCCAGGATAAAATTGGACAAAGTTTATAGGTAAATAGAAAATACTTTATCAAAATTAATGTTTTGGTTCTGAAACAGTAGAACAGTAACAAAACAATTTCCCCCGTACATTGTGATGTCTGGATTTTTTCTTAAATAAAGTTTACAAAATGATCACTCAAGAACAAATTAAACCTTTTTTTCAGGTAGATTGTTAAGAAAGTATAATAAAAAAAATTAATAAAAATATCCCTTCACTAAATTTTCTGGATTTTTTTCTCTTAACTAAACAAGCTGTGCAAAATTATCACTCCACATTATAAAACTTTTAAAGCAAATTCCTTTCTTTCCCAAATAAAATATGTTACATGTCAGGTGATGGTATAATGTCAAAACATTGTGGTTAGGGGAGGAGCAAAGTGCGCCTTCTCTGTACTGTGACAGGAGCGGCACTTAAACAGTCAGTTCGCATTTTTTAAGGAAACCGCAGCACTGCATACAGGAGAGAAACTGAAGCTAAAGTATCACTCTCATTTTACTCGTATTGATCAATATCAATCCCAACGTTGTGGTATCGATATTTGGATCGATCTTCCCACCACTAGCAAATGGTTGCTGACAGTAAACAAATTCAGTTCAACCAGTTTTTTTCATAGTCACAAGGAGGTTGCTGTTGTATTGTTACTCTAGTGTGACTGAGCCATAAGAGTTAAATCCTTATGTTTGTTGGTTACATATGAATCTACATCGTAGCCAGTTAGCATAAGCAAAATAAATTAGCCAGCTACCCTGGCTCTGTCTGAAGCTGTCTAAATCTGTCTCTCAGACCCTCTAAAACTCAATAATGATGATATTCTATCACTATTGTTTAAATCTGTACAAATATCAATGTGAAAAATCAAAAAGTTTTGGTTTTATTACCAGTCTTGAACCTCTTGGAAGCTTTTGTTAATGTTTGTGTCTGCTTTGGCTCTGTGGGAAACATGTAATTTGTTAGGTTTGCCCTTCCGTTTGACCACATTATTGGCGAGTTAAGCTGGCATTTAGCTTGAAGACCACCCATGTCTCTAAATTCTTTCTATTGGGTAGAAAATGTCAGAAAAGAAGACTGCTTGTCAATAAAAGCATTACAAGTTTAAAAAAAAAAGAAAATGAAAAAGAAAAACATGTTATCAGACCTGAAGGATACACTGTGTTAGTTTGCTGAGAAATACCAGGGTACTTCCTAGCTCAAAATGAGCCATGCATGTAAGCACAGTTATGGCAAAGAATCTGTGTTACCTGAAGTCTTTACTTTTTCTTATTTCTTTACAATTTGACAATCAAATGGCTTGAGTAAATAAAACCCACTTAGAAAAACATGTTTGGTGGGCCCTAAAAAAAAAAAGGTTTATATGCAGGAAAAAAATTATTATAAAAAGAAAAAGAAGCATAACTGTGTTTGTTCACCTTATTTTTGTGTTGCTGAACCCAGATAGAAGTTTAAAATTCTGAAACCCTTTGTTATACAGATGTGCAAAAATTAAAGGAAAACCCTTATCCCCTGAAACCCACAGCGAGGGGATCTTATGGCGCTGCTATGCTGGGAGGGTCATTAATGCTGGCATGGCTTCAAATCAATATAAAGTGTTCTGAATGATCACCTTTACCCTACAATGAAACAGGATTACAGTGAACGGTTTGATTGGAAGTCCCCAGATCTTAACTCATCCGAAGGCCTGTGAGAGATTTTGGGCTGATGCGTTCACTTTCAAAGGTAGCAGTTTCACAGACTTGAACAATCAAGGCATATTGAAGCTCTTCTGTCAGCAAGTGGTGATCCAACACAATAACAACATACTAACACACTTTATGTTGGTTTTCCTCTTAATTTGTCACTCTTCTTTATTTAAGAAGCATTGACCAAGGACTCTGTTTGCCTGGAAGCCCACCTACACGAATGTCAGTGCAATCATGCTGCTCTGATTTCTCTAACTTGTATGTGTGGGCTAGCTCTCCCCATGAATCATAATCTGTAGTGGCGAGTGATGGACGAGTCACTGGAGTTTCTCTGTCTCCCTCCCAGCTGTGCAACGGCGGCTCTGTCACAGAACTCATCAAAAGCCTGCTGATGCGTGGCCAGCGTCTGCAGGAGCCTGTTATCTCATACATCTTGTGCAGTGCCCTCTTGGTAAGATGGCCCTCTGCAACGCTGCAAGTGGTGGGGAGGAGGTGGGACGCAAACATGCAGAGAGCGTGCTGAGGATAGATTTTCAGCTGGGATGACAGGCAGTTATGAATGTGTCTCCTTCTGAGCAGCTGTGGGAGTTTTTATGCAGTTTGTACAGCTCAACTTTTTTTTTTAACAAATGACTAATGGTGTGTCATGATTCACGCTCAACAGCACCTTGCATTATCTGTCCTTTAACTTGAAAGGGGCTCCAGCATTTACACAACAACCGGATTATCCATCGTGACGTCAAAGGCAACAACATCCTCCTGACAACTGAGGGAGGAGTAAAACTGGTTGACTTTGGTAATGATCTTTGAAAGAGGCAATTTAGCCAATCCAGTCTTTTCTTTGAAGTGTATTGTTATAGATAAATTACTTTTTTATTTTTTTTATTTTTGTGACTGATCTTTGGGAAGTGTCAGCAGCTCATCCTTGCAACATTATTTTTGAAGGCAAACACAAGTACAGGATAAATCATTTAACCCACACTTTTGTCCCATGCTCACCATAACATCTTTTAATTTATGGACCGTAGCCTTAGCCCAAGGCTATTATTGCTCATTTAAATTGCATTATTTGATCCTTTGCATATTAAAAGAAAGCTGCTATGGCAAATGACTTTGAGTCACCCCCAGGCATGTTTATGTTCCCCATGTCATGGAGATGAAGTGGACTCATGCTGATAAAAATCTGTCCTACATAATTTGAAATGATTATAGCCCATTATTATTGCTGCTTGGCAGGTTGCCACACTAAATTATATGCCAGGATTTATTGATTAGTTCAAATATTTACTGTTTGCTGTCATTTGTTCTTAGGAAATTCACACAAATGAAATAAAATCGAATTTATATATATTTTTTAACATTTTCTGTAGGTGTTTCAGCTCAACTGACCAGCGCACGATTGCGGAGAAACACATCAGTCGGGACTCCGTTTTGGATGGCTCCTGAGGTAAGAGTTTAAGGCTGCGCACGTCTAATAATGCAGCACTAAAACATGCAGATGTATTTTAGTGCCTGATGGATTTTTTTTTTTAAATAAACGACCAAAGTGTGATATAGGTGTTAAACAGGGCTCCTCAGTTATTTCTGTGTGACTCTCTCTCCCCTGTGTCATTGTGTATTCTCCTCCTTTTCCTCTCCACGGCTGCAGCTCTTGAGGTCACCTCAAGGTTAATAGCTGGGAGTCTGTGGCCCCTCGGCTTACTCTTTTGGCAGCAATGAGGTGCGGTGATTGAGCTGGTAGGGAGGGACCTCAGGGGCAATTAGAATAAACTCAGCTGTAAAATGTAGTGTCAGTTATAATTATTGACTGTGGAAAAGAGAAGCTCATACCCAGAGCTACTGCACTGCCTTTCAGGGCTGTAAATAAGCTTGACTGCCACTTTTTTGGCAGTAAGAGGATTTTCCAGGTTGTTTTTTTTTTTTTTAAGATAATTTTCTTTAAATAATTACTCTGAATTCAGCATTGTGCTCTGGCAAAATATCTAAAAATACGAAGTAAGTTAATCTCACGCCTCTGCTAGAAAAATAATTTTGTACTTAGTGACAGTCTAAAATGGTCCCTACTGTGTACTGTTTCCAGGTCATAGCCTGTGAACAGCAGTATGACTACTCATATGACGCCCGCTGCGATGTGTGGTCTCTCGGTATCACAGCCATCGAGCTGGCGGACGGAGATCCCCCTCTGGCTGAGATGCATCCAGTTAAAGCCCTCTTCAAGATCCCACGGTGAGTCCAGTAGAGGGCGCTCCTGCCACACAGCTGGAGGCAGTTGACACAAGGACATTAAAAAAAAAAAAGCTTTTCCTTTTTGTCAGGAGGAAAATGCTAAACAGAAATTTACAATCAAAGGCATAAATGATAAAAATCACAGTGACTTCTCTTAACTTTAAATTTAGAAAATTAAAAAAAAATGAACTGCTAGGCTTTGTTCCATGCTTCTAGTTGCCACTGCATTTTCAACTTTCCTATCTGAAAGCCCGCATCTGCTGAATAATCAGTGTTTAAAATCTTCATCATCAAAAACATAGAAGTGTTTGGCCTTAAAATTAATGCAGTGATTGAATCTGTAAAAATATTCACTGCTGGAAACAGTGTGTGCCTGATGATCATCTGAGAGCTTAGTGGCTACACGCAGTTGACCTTTTGTTATCAGTACAATCGCGCAATTATCTCTCAGTTAGGTAGAGATATGCCCCTTCTGATTGCAATTTGCATTGGTGATTAGCTCCATTCACATTGAGATGAGGCTGTCACCTCCTCCCAGTCACAATATTATCTCTTCCCTGCCAAGACAGGGGAGCATGCCTTGTGTAGCAGGAATTATGGGAGCTAACGCAGCATTTCATCAGCACCAAATTTTAACCAGAATGTAAAATAATTATAAGAGAAATTATGGGTGATGGCAGAGTGCGTAGGTAAAATTTTTGTCAGGTTTTGACACTAAAACACATTTCTAACTATTTTTCTTTCTTTGAGATTGAGTTTGGAGAAAGATTTTAAAAAGCAATTTGGGGTTATATTGCTGTGCAAAAGTCTTGAGCCACCCTTCATTTCTTTGTTTTGCGAGGAAATAGGCAGTGATTTATTGGAACATGTACAAACATCAACGTAAATACAGTATATGAGAAAAAAAACACAGAGTTTGTACAGTTCTAACAAGCTCAGTATTTGATATGACCATCATTATTCTTCAACACAGTTTGAACTCTCTGAGGCAGCTTTCTTGTAATGTGGGTGCGGGTTATGGGGAGGCCAATCCATAACTGATAGTGCTGCATTGTGTGTTTTTGCTACCCAGGTATGGTTTTACTGCATTGGCAGTGTATTTGGGATCATTATCATGCTGAAAATTTAAGCCAATCAGATGCTGGATAGTGGATCCAAATCTGACGGTACTTTTCTGTGTTCATAATTCCATCAGTTTTGACAAAACCCCAACACAACTGGCTGAAATGCAGCCCTGAACAATGGCAGAGCCTCTGCCATGTTTTATAAATGGCTGTAGGCACTCACTATTGTGTCTCTCTCCTAACTTCTTACATATATATTGATGACAATTTGAACCATAAATTTCACAGTTGGATTCAACACTCCATCAGACCTCTTGCCACTGATTTTCAGTCCAGTTCTTGTGTAATTTGAATTACCTGAGTCTTTTCTCCCCGTTTCCCTTCCTTAAGAATGGCCAGCTGAATCTCTCAGGTCCTGTGTCAGATCTTTTGCTGGATTTTTCTCAGATACTGTTCATCTGCTACAGATAGTTTTTTGAGGCCTGCAACTTCTTTTGTATTCTTCTTATCCAGTTTCCTCAAAAAATGTTTAAGCTGAGATACGCCAAGTTTTAGGTAATTAGCTCTTTGGAAATCGCAGTGTTAGTGTGAAAATACTACTTTGTGCCCGTCAAACTGTGTTGACTTTGACATTTAGATTCAACTAAATAAATGGGAACCAATGATGTGTTTTTGTCACAGGCTGCTATTAAAAAGTGCCTAAAGATGCTATTGAAAATTTGTTCTTTGCTAACTTGTCTTTTATGTGTAGACTCAACAGGTTCATAACCTGGTCAAGGCCCTTTTTGATTAATGAAGGATTCATAGGTCAGTGTTAAGTGTCTTAACAAAAACTGAAAATTCTGAAAATGGTCCGATACCACAGCTGAACTGGACTGAAAACTTTGAAATAACTTGAGAAAAGAGGAGAATTACTGCTCAAGAACACAAAAAATTACAAGAAAATCTGTCTTCTTGGAAGCAAAATATAAAGGAGGGGTGACACAAGACTTTTGCACAGTACTAGATGGCTAGTTTTTGTCAATTTGCTGTCATTTCCTTATTAATCACCAGCCATAATATTATACATTTAACTTGACAGTTTTCAATCATTACTTCAAATTTCTTAGACCCTTTGGCCTTTATGAATATATCTCAAATGCTGATAGAATTGGAAACAAATATTTCAGTCACATTTCTCCTTCTCTTTTCCGATTAAAATATGTATTTTGGCTTTTTAGTGTGTAACCATAAAGATTTAGAGGTTGCTATAAATCACAGTGAACGTGTTGAACCATGAAATGATTCTGTTAACATGTCATTTATCTTGTATATGTTTTCCCCATTGCTGCAGCAGTGCAGACAAAATCACACAAAAAATGGCTTTTATGACTTTGCGAATAAGGAAATGAGTTCACCTTTGAGTCTTCAGTGACAGTGAGAGTAATTCATGGGGAAATCCAAGGGATTCGTTGTCACAGGTTTCGATCATTGCATATTTTTTTTCTTTTCAATTTAATATGTCTCAAACCATTACCAGAGGAACCTGTTTCTGAAGTATTGTCCTTGAGTGGTGCATGTTTTATGAAACCTGTGTAAGCGCTAAAACATGTAATAAGCATTTTCATCTTTCTGATATTTTACAGTTGCACACAGTAATGTGTTTCCAGGCTAAAGGTTTCACTGTCGTGCAGTTAATCTTTGCTGTATCATCCACTTTATCATTCTTCCTGCATGAAACACATCAAGATAGTAAGAAGCAAGACAAATATGCACAGTTATGGATCACATTCCATGCTCTCCTATGCTGTTTGCTGGACAGTCTCAACAGTCAAACTGCAAATTTAATTGCTCATGTGTAAACACTCATGGGCCCAGCAGCAGATAGCCATTAAGTCACCGTTTTGGTTCTGCATTTTGTGGAAATTATTCTCATCCCAGCAGGCTCCCATGGACGATAAGAGAAGCTCTGACAGCTGTCAGAGAGGATGCTGATGAGCTCGATGAATTAGGGTCACCTTGGTAAATGGTCTGTTTTGTGTGAAAGAAAAATCAGACGCTTGATGAATCGTGACATCCTGTTGAAGCATGCATATGTTTGAATCACCGGTAGATCATTGTTGTTTTTAATTTTTGAATTTAATTCAAGGTGTCCATTTTTTAAACCAGCACCTGCTGTTTGTTGTAAAGTAATCACCTGTATATGACAGATGTGTGATGTTCATGGTGACTATGAATGAAGGTAATGGAGCATGTCAGAGGACAAAGCCCTAAAATCAACTGCAAAACTAATTATAGACACTCAAGACAAAGATGGTGTCTGATATTTAATATGCGGAAAGGTTAATTGCTTGAGCCAGTGCTCTCTGTGCGCCACAGCCTGACAGTTTACATGTAAAGTCAAACCAAAGTGTGTGTAAAATACATTGTAAAGTTAAAAGGCGACTGGCAGAGACGTCCAAGGTTGTGTTTATTCAGCCTTACCCATGCTGATATTAGCCACGCATTAGATGGTACGTGTATGCGTCTGATTAAGACCAGAACAAGCAGAAGGAAATGATGGCTTGTCAGAGGCAACAAAGGCAAATGAAATCATGCAGCTGAAGGGAAGAAATCCAGACTTGTGTGCTGTCGAGCATTACGTGTGAACAGATGTCAACAGAAGTGATGTCACCTATTGGTTTCTGGCCACCACATTTTGGAGCCTCAGTGTTAGCATTTTGTCTGCCACCATATTGGTCTTTTAAAGGCAAACATTGCCAAATTTAGACCCAAGGATGGAGGGCTAAATTGGTTAAGAAGCTGCATTCATAAACCGAATCACACACAGAAGAAGATGCTGCTAATTAAGTTGAATATAAATAAAATACTAGAATTTCACTCACCAAAATGGCAGCATAATATTCTTGGATGGGATGTACCACCTGGCTTATATGTCAAATATTAGCTTAAGAAAAGGCACGTCAGCTAGCCGAGAAGAAGCCTTGCAAACCAGCTGCCTGTGTCGGTACACCTGGCAGTCAAAGCAAAAAAACTTACTCCTTAAGCCTTAACAAAATTAAAGGGGTGACTTGTATACATATATTTAAAAAGAAATAAACCAGCCTGTAATCTCATGGGAGACTCTCCTGTTAGCCCAGGTACAAAGATTAGAAACTGGGCTGTGCCGTGGACATCACAATACTCATTCAGAGCAAAGGAGAAAAAAGTCAAAATGATTCCGTTTGTTTTTCAACTGATGCCCCAGATTTAATGCAATGTCTTCAATTCATCTTGTTACGGTTCACCTTGAGAGGAACACATTTTCAATTGTGTCTTTTTTCTTTGTGTCTTTTTTCTTTTTTTTAATTCCATATGAGCATGGTAGAGTCCACCAAACCCTTTTTAATAAACTTCCATCAGAGAATAGTTTACTTTTTTCTGGGAAGTCGCTGATTTTGGCTCTTGTAACATGGGCATCTGTGGGGATTGACCCATATTTGGGACCCACCTCAAGTGGCCGCTGAAGGAACTGCAGGTTTGGTGTTGCTTCATTTTTCAGTTTTGGAGCCCCTCCAGTGACGGTAGAAAAGGCCACACTTCTGTGGAGACTAGGTCCTAGCCGCAGCACAATCAAAACCGGTACTTTGAGAGCTGTAAAGGACTTTATTTTGTACAGCTTCCTTCTTTTGCAAGAGCAGCCGTGTGCGTGTGTGTGTGTGTGCGTGTGCAAAAGAGTGAAATAAAATATTATATTATTATATTATTATTATTATATTATTATTCCTTGCCTTGAAATTAAAATTGCACAAGTTAAAAGGGAATTTACTTACTCATTGGCTCTCACCCTACTGTGTCTCTGATTCACTGCATGTGTCTAAACCAACGAGTTATCATTCCTCATGAGTTATGCATCAACCTAACACCCCTAAACACAACCCAAACAGAGGCACCGTAGGGCCATGATTTAGTAGTCCCAAAGCCAAAGCCATCTAAAATGTCTCACATTAATTGCCAGTTGGTTTTGAGAAAAGAAAAAAAAAAGGTCCAGAGATTGATGACCTCATAGGTGGTTATTACTTTGATCGGTATCTGAGGCTGTTTTTAGGCTGTGTTAAATACAAAATTTAAATTCAGTAATTGCTGATAAACGCTTAACCGGTTATAGATCTAAAGGTAATTTTGCCAGAAATCATAGTCATAATTCTCGTAGTACTACTGGAGGTTAGTTCAGCAATCCATCCTCAAAATCCCTCATCCACCAGCAACAATATAACATTTTACATCAGCATGATTGGGGTTGAACACCTGTCACATTTTCTGTCACAGAAGAATGGCAGAAATAATGCTGAATTTGGAAACTGTGTACCCCACCAGTGGTTCATCAAATCACTCGTTGTTACTCTAAAAACCTGCCACATCACCTTGATTTTTCTATATTGGCATTTCACGTAGAAAAAAAAATAAGCCAGTGTAATGAAGTAATCATACACTTAATGTTCCACATTTCCCATTATATGATACTGATGATCCCTGACAGGAGATTACTGGCTGGTTGGATGAGTTTACAATCGCAACTAAAGACTTTTTATATCGTCACTTTTGATGCCATTACCTTACCGCTGTCTGTGTGCTGTCCTGGACTGCAGCCCTGGTGGTGTAGCCACCAAGGACATGATAAATGTAGCCGTAGTTCTCTGCGTTCATGCATGTATGCTGAAAGAGGTGCTGGTGCTGTGGTGGCAGTGATGGATGAGCTGAAATTTTTAAGTGTGCGGTCCATTCGCTGAATAAGTCTTTATTTTGGGGGCCTTGTACTCATTCTCTGTGAAGCTTGTATAAAGGACAGTGTGTGTCTGCTTAGTGCCCTTTGCAGTATGTACTGAAAGCCAGAAAACAAAACAGTATTGTTTAAGGTATTAAAATTATTTTTATAATGATGATGATTAGAATTACATGTGATGTTTCCACTGTCTGGCATGTCCAGAGAGGTTTAAAGCATTTCTTAAGATTCAGCTTGAAAAAAAAAGGCAATTTTTTATGTCCCATAGTAAATTTGGAACTTAGAAATTATGCATATCAAGTATCATTTCACTGACTTTATTTTTGTCTTCTTACAGCTGTCAGGGGTTGTTGACACCTCGCTGATTTTGCCTCGATCCACACTGAGTTGCGCCTGACAGTACAAGCTCTGCCTGGACCTAAATTTGAATAAGCCATTCTTGTTTACAATACGAGCCAGCAGTACTCGCAAATACTGAAGGAAAAATGCGGCCTGAATTCGCTAAGCACAATGAGCGCTCTTGACAGTGTTATCAGCAGTGTGCTGCTATATTGACTTCGTAATGTATAAGCAGTATGGTACAACATCAAGGCGAGAACGTGTCTTCGGGCTCATATTAGAGGTTGAATTGAGGCAGTCAGTTACTGGCTTTGATCTGCACTTTGGAAAGGATTGCCTGTCTGAATTCTTATCAAAGACTCGACTAACTTAGTGCAGTGGAAAATGACAGATTTTGTACCCTAACACCCCACCACCACCACTCTTGTCTCTTTAAAAAAAAAGATGTTAAACATGTGCTGTGTTTGTCATAAACTAAACTGTTTTCATTTTTAAATTCAAACTGTGTTTTTCCTTGTTGCTCTACTTGCCTGGCAGCTTTGCAGCGCAGCATGTGCAAACTAATTAACGCGGTCAGTAAATGCCTTGACCAGGTGTGTCACTGTTTGCCTGACAGTGACAGAAAGCTCGGCCTCCAGCTGTCAGGCTGACTGCTCCTCGTGAAGATGACTGTACTCAGGTTCTGTCCAGCCTTGGCTCCACACACAGACCTGCTTCCTGTCATCGTGTGCACTTGAAAAGTGTTAGGCTCATTATGGATGGCCTCCGTAAATGCTGCTGACAGAGGTATAACTAGCTCCCATAATTTTGGCTCCCCAGTGGCAGATGCTTCCTGCCAGACAGTGGAGGAGCACTTATCATTTGTCTCTTTTTCTACAGCTGCCACAGATCTGGACCTCGACCAGCTTGTCCTCGGACCAGAGAGTCTCAGAGGAGTCTGATGGTCACTTGGCAAATAACTTAGGAGACATGCTTAGTCATCTACGGCAGTGGTCATTTTAACGTGAATGCTTTTAATAGTTGCTGAGTCGTTTTTGTTTGTTTTTTTTATTTCAGAAATCCCTCGCCCACATTACGAAGTCCAGAACAGTGGTGCAGGAGTTTCAGCCATTTCATCAGCCAGTAAGTGTCCTTGAACCTCAGCCTATTGATCTTTGCCATCTTTCAGTCAAGATTTTGTAGTAAAGCAGTCCTTTTCCAGAAGGAGTTGTGAAAGCACATAGAAAACAGAAACATTTAATATTTGGGCCTCCCATTGGGAAATTACAGATTTGATTCATGGTGACAAGGAACAAAAGCAACATTACTGAAACTGATTTTGGAAAAAAGGTGCTGGGGACAGAAAGTCAGACTGATTGGCCACAATCACAAAAGATATTAAGGAGAAAAAAGGAGCAGCATTTCATGAAAAGAACACCCTTCCTCTTGTCTGTTATGTTATAAATGTGAAACAGAAGATCTCGGCTCTCACAGCAGGATACTGATCCAAAGTGGGCCTCAACCTTGAAATACAAGCTGTAGCTTATGAGTTGGCCTCTTGAACACCACTGAATAGCTCTGAGGTGATCTTAAATATGAGGCAGCCCAAAGAAACTGCATCTCAGAACTGGGGGTGATTTTACATGATGTCATATTAGTCCCATTGCTAATATAACATACTGAGCTCACTGAGGGGGTAATTATTTTGAGAAGCTAAGGTGCTGGTATATCTCAGTGGGTTAGCAGGCAGAACATATGCTGTAAGGCTATTGCAGAGGCCCGGGTTTCAATCCACAGTGTGGCCTTCTATGGTGCGTCTTCTCTCCCTTCTTCTCTCCACTGTCCTGTTTTAATAAAGGCTAAAAAATATTTTTAAAAGAATTTCCGAGATTAAAGTGAAATATTTAGAAGAAAAACTTGACATGCACCAAAAATCAGTAAAATTGTCTGTTTCTTTTTATCAGTGAACCATATTGCAAGTGTGGGTCATCCTCATCAAACCATAGACACTGCAGCTTGCTATGTATTATCCCTGCCGTGGACAAATTATCACAGTTTTTTTTTCTACGAAGCATCAAATTATCATAAACCGTCATACTAATCCTGAATTGAGTCTATATAAAAGTAAACGCCTCTGAACGAGGTTAAAGCTTCTGTACATCAGGTATTAAAATGCAATGGACGGATGAAAGGAAGCTTCTTGTCACAAGTCCTTGTTTACTGCTGACGACTATGGTGTCATGAGACTGAGCTTTGAGAAGTGAAGTTACTGAGCAAAAACACACTTTTTGATCATATTTTTTCTTTGTAAATCTGTAAATTCTAGTTTTTATCATGCGAATTTGAACTTTATTCTTATAAATTGAGTTTTCAGAATATTCTTTATTCTTTCCGTATTACCTCACTCCCCCTGATTGGTATTGGTGATGGAATAAAAAGACTCTTAGCTGGCTAAAAAAAATTTGCAAGCTGTGATATTTGCTAGTGATTACATTGGGGTGTGTGGGCACAGCTTTCTCAGACTTTTCCACAACTACTGTTTAACTCTTAGAATAGAATAGAATGCACTGATTTGTTATTGTACAGAAAAAAGGGTTTTTTTGCATTCAACTTAGTTGTCAAAATCAGCAAAATGTAAAATTTCCTAAACATTTCCACACATTTGTGTCTTGTTGAACGACTGATGTTGATTTTTTTTTAAAAATGTTTTCAATTTTATTTTTAGAATAACTAGAAACTGGCTCCAAGACCCTCAAGGGATATGGGGGGGGGGGCTAAAACTAAATAAAAAAAATGCAAAAAAAACTAATTTGAAGTAGCTAAATGATGTACTTACAGTACTTAAAGTAAAACATTGTGGTGTTCTCAAAGTCATTGGCAGTGGTTCATACATTTGAGACTGAGATGTTTGTATGACTGCGAGTCAAGTGTTCGGATTGTAATACCAGTTCTGAACTTCTTAAGTTTATTCTATGCTAGGTAATCCACATATTACATAAATACACCTAATGTGTATTAGAAAATAATAATAACCCTGCTTGGCTGTTACTCATTCATTTATACATGAATATGAGATAAATAGACTTGACAATGGTATGTAGTATCTCATGGAGATTTATATTTACCAGATAAAGTAATATCCATCCATCCATTTGCTTCCACTTATCCTTTTCAGGGTTGCGGGGGGGGGGGGGGTATTGGGCGAGAGGCAGGGAACACCCTGGACAGGTCACCAGCCTGTCGCAGGGCCAACACGGAATCACAGACAACCATTCACACTCAAATTCATTCTCACATTCACATTAACCTAACCCCAGTAAGTGCATGTCTTTGGACTGTGGGAGGAAACCAGAGTACCTGGAGGGAGCCCACGCAGACACAGGGAGAACATGCAAACTCTACACAGTGAGAGAGAGGCCAGGCCAAGGCCTTCCAGATGGTATTCAAACAGTGAGGCAGCAGTGCTAACCACCGCTCCACCGTGCTGCCCAGATAAAGTAATACTGTCTTTCAAAATATGTTCATAAGGTACATTTATGTTGGTAAATATTTTTTAGCAATAAGTTAATAAATGAATAACCCCCCAAATATTTGACAGTGTAATATAACATAAAGAATAAACTTACCAAAAGTAACAGAAAAAATAACACTTTAAGCTTTAAATGTCACTGGGAAATAATAATAATTTAAAATGTAATACTTTAATATATGATTCACTCCTATGAATAAAAGAATGAAGTCATGGTCTAATGTACAAAACAATGCAACTTTTGAATAATTTATGGATAATAATTTATTTTACCACATTGTTTCCCATATGGCACTTTTCTTTTTACCTTGCAAGTCTTCTGCTGTTCATGCACACTGTATGCTGAAAGAAAAGCCACACATCTTTTGTGAAAACTAGTTAACATTGTTTTTTGCACAATTATATAACACATATCTTATTCTTTTTTTCTTTTTTTTGGGCCTTTTGAGGCTTTATTTGATGGTGTGAAGTGGAGAAAGACCACAGGTCAGGAAGCGATGGTCACAGCCTGGGCGCGGCAGTGGCTGATACACTGAGCCACTGCCGCGCCCAGGCTGTTTTAATCTGAACATCACTGATAGTACATCACAGAACATGGGAATGTGCATGTAAACGTAGAGGGAGCCGAATTTGATATTTTACTGCCCGATTCTATCAACCTCTCTTTCTATTCATTGACTTTCATTTGTGTAAATCTGCCACAGAGGAACAAACTAATTCCCCTGAGTTATCAGTGCCATCTGAGGCCCAGATAACTTATCATTTCCTCCACCATGCAAGGCTAATAATGTCAAAGGTGGCTTGTAATGGTGGCCCAGAATATACTACCCTAATATCTACTGCAGAGAGGTGTGCGAGCCTGAACTGTAATGAGAAAATAAATTCAATTTGTTTGGAGAATAATTTGTGTAGGGATGGTTTCTGTTTGCATTGCTGGAAAAAAAGAGTCATTGGGGGAAAAACAAATGGACCATCTGCCTGAAAGGCCTGTTGGATTAAATTTTTTTTTTTTTACGTCACTTTAGTTATTGATTGGTCAGGAGGCATATTTCCCCTTAAACGGGCACATAGTAGCGATATTACTTTTTACAATGTCATTGCCATGGTTTTCATTGGTTACTCTTTGGATTGCAGCTCTGTAATCTGGGTTAATGGATTGTGAGATATCATATCAAAGTTAATCTCCTTAAACAAAGCCCACCAGAGTTCAATGTGGGGAGGCTGGACAATGTTATCAAGCTTTGCAGGCTGTTTGTGAACCCTCTTCAGTCCTGTCAGGCTTGGTGTGTGTGTGTGTGTGTGTGTGTGTGTGTTTGTGTGTGTGTGCGTGCGTGTGTGTGTGTGTGCGTGCGTG
>VUQK01027663.1:39635-61398 GCA_015106715.1 Bujurquina vittata | reverse complement strand
AAACCCCCCCCCCCCCTTTTTCTCTTTCTACCCCCCACTCCCCACACACCGCTCTGCCTCTCTCTGTGTTTGTCCTGGAAGTCCATGCCAAGAGCAACATGCGTGAAGCAGAAACGATCAGTGGGACGCTCGTCCACCTGTTTCTCAAATCTGAATGACCTGGGAAATATTCCCCTCACCTGCTCTCTCCCTCCTTCTTAATTATTAACCTCTTATATCTTAGCTCCTTTATTCTTTCATTTTATTTTTATGATGAGAACTCTGAGCACAGCAAGAGCTGTCTCCATCTGTAACTTAAAACACGTGTAGCCTATTCTTAAGCTGAATCTACTTTCACAGAACAAATCTTCCTTTTTTTGCTTGCCTCTGTGTTTGAATAATTATTATTCACGTCATTAGACAAGTTCCTTACTGTATCTAAATTAGAAAGTCTTTCTTTTCAGGCCGGACATCACAGGTGTTCCCTTGGTTTCATGTCTCAGGAGGCAGAAATCTTTGAGGATACTGACTATTAACCAATGCTCTAATCATCTAGTCAGGACGGGATACGAAACCCGCCAGAAGAATGAATTAATGCGACCCGCCAAGGAATACACGAAGAAAGCAGCGAGTGTCCATTTGCGAGGCTTAGGTACAACTGTCATAGTTTCTCTCATCGTAGCGCAGCCCCTTCATCTCCTCTTGATGGTGTCATGGAAGTGAGAGGCGTAAAAGCACAGTGACACTCCACGAGCCCGTTCCACTCGCAGCCGCTAATTCATCATGACAAATGTGCTCAGATGATCTGGCCCAGCAGCACTAATGGGGAGAGGAGAGAGCGCACTTCATTTGCACAAGACCCACTCCAATTAATCCATCCAGCTTTACTCTGGGCTAATTGGAGCAGGGCCCTCCCTGCCTGTGTGCTGGTAATATACCCGACACAGTTTAACAACCCCTGTTCTCAAAGATCATACTTTTTGTGTGTGCGTGTGTGTGTGTAGGTTTTGCCGAAGGGGCCTTTGAGGTTGTAAAATCTGTTCCCGGTATCCTAAACACAAGGCCTTCTCACAAACATGTGTTCATAATGAGCAATTAACTGCTCACATTTCCATCTTATCGTGTTTTACTCTGTCCTTTCTTCTATTTTTGGGTCCCAGTTTGGATCCTTTGGTTATTTTTTTCAAAACATATTTCCAAAAAAAATAAAAAGCATATTTTAATGCGACAGAATGTCTTGCATTTAGTTTGTTCCCTGATACAAAAAATGATATATTAGCAGAATAAACAAGTAGATAAATAAATAAAAATGAGGAGATAGCTGTCAAAAACTAAAAGCAACATCAGTACTAGCTTAAAAGACTCTTTTGAAGAGCACTCACATCATATGTTTTTGGTTGTTTTGACTACAGCAGTGTGTGTGCACATATTTGTGTGTGTGTGTGTGTGTGTGTGTTTTTATGCTATGAACAGCACATTGCTTTGGCTCAGTGCAGAACCTTTGGCACCCATAGGACGTTCTTTGTCTAAAGTTAGAAGTCCTCTGCCTGTTAATTAATCCATCCTAAATTGATTTTGATCAGTCCAGCTTTTGATTGAAGCTTCTAATACATGTTTGATAGTGCAGCGTCCTCTGGGAACAGGCAGGCGCTGATTCAGTGTTTGTCTCTGGCTCGCTGTCAGACGATGTCCTCAACAACTGATGTGACTCTCGAAATCATATCACAGAAGCCGAGTACATATTTGCATTTTAGAAGTTTGTCTGTGTGCGGTAGAAAATCTAGAACAATTGTTGGGCTGTCAGTTTGGCTTTATTTAAAAAAAAAAAAAAACTTACAAAGGTTTTCCTCCTTGCCATACTCGGCTGCTCGGGTAATGCTGCCTCCTGTGTCTGCAGACGTATTTTTCTAAAGGTGTGTGTGGCACATCTGTGCAGCTATTGTTTATTCATGGAGTAAACCCTTTGAAATGTGTTAAGATACTTCCCACTCATTATAAAAATCCTGCCACCCATGGATTAGGACTTTGATGTCACCAATCCTGCTTCAAAGGCTTCTTTCACTGCTATTAATCACAGTTTAGCCTCTGAAGATATAGCCAGAGAAAACATTTGGACATCTTGTGCAGAAACTTTGAAATGTTCAGACTGTCTTGCATATGCTATGTTCACATCCTTTCCGCTGTGTCGGGCTGTTGGACTGCTGTGCACGCAGATGCACTCCTGAGCTCATGGATTCAGTTTGGTTTTTTTTCTCTTTTATACTCTGCTTCTGTGTGAACACCAACATAGTACTGCAGTTATTCTCTGTACTCACCTTTTATGTTGAAAAAGAGTATCTAACCCAAATTGTTTACTGCAACTCAACGTTTGATAGCTCACTCCCAATAATAATTTCCTTTCTGATATTAGTGCGTATGAAAGTCCATGTTTGTATTCAACAGGAAATCTGGCGACGTCCAGAGCACGGGTCACTGCTGCCTCCAGATCTCTGCCTCCACAGCTCGGTTCAGGACGCACCAAGGTGAGGATTGAGCTCCTACAGCACAAATCATCACGTGCAAAAAACCATAATGCTTTTTTTTTATTTGTTGCTCACAGGCATTGCACCATCAGAAACCCAGTAAAAACCTGTGCTGTGAAGCATGGCCACATTAATTGACTACCCTGTTATGTTTGGTGTCTTGCTTGTGGTGATGCAGCATCGCCATCTGGCACTCAGTGTCTACATCATAAAAGTAGTTTCTGAGACTTACTGAATATTGCTTTGTTGCTGACGGGCAGTGTTTTAAATTTTAAGGATTATGGTTGCAGATTCTCCTAAATCAGCTTAAGTAACTGCATTGGCATGATGGCTTTCTTGCCGTGTTATTTCAGAATTTTGCAAGTAGAATCTCTCTTGTTGCATCTAATAATGCTGATCATTCATGTGCGATTTTGGGATTGTTTGAGTTGGGTCTTAGCAGCGTTGATGATCGGAAAAGTTCTTAAAAGAAACGACTCTCAGCTGCCTTTCTATCTGAAATTTAACACTTTCATTTCTGTGTCTTAACTTTATTTAATGGACAGCATTTAGTGAACTAATAATTGTCTCTAGTGTTGCATTTCTTATCTAACTGAAAATATTCAGCCTTTGTCGATTTCTTCTATTGTGGTCTTTGTGTAGGAAATATGAAATCACGTGATGTTTTTGCAGACGAACCTCTCTTAAAGGTGAATTTCAAATTTCTTGTCTATCCACTTTTCTCTTCCTTTACTTCCATGTTATTCAACGAAGTCACCCAAATACCTGTTGAAGGTAAGACCCCTGTTTAAAAATGGTAAAACTTTCTGAATCAAAATGCATCACCTCTGAACCACAGGCCAGCTCTGGAGAAAAAGCCCTCCAATAAACTAGAAAACACTGAAATCAGATTTACATTATTGTAATCCAAAACTTCAAACTCTGCTTCAACTGACTCTCACAAAACATCAATCACAATCTGGCTTTGGAAATGTAAATCATCCCTTTTGAACTATTTTTTTTCCCACACAGCCACATTTCTGGGTTATTAATGTAAACAAATGTTCCGCGATGTGTCTTTTAGATTATAAAAATGCTTCCTATGAGATGGAAACAAAAGCCAGAATAACAGTGGGAATAATAACAGTTCTACTTTGTTGAGCTTCCACTAAGCACCTACTCACTTATTCCTGAACAAGAGAGCACTTCTTAGTAATAACTCTGTGCGACTGATGTAATATGTATGCCGTCTTGTTCTCAATCAGAGTTGGAGAAAAGTTGACAGGAACTGACACTTATAAGAAGTTACCAGTACACCCAGATTAAAGTGACAGTTGTTAGAACAGTGGAAGTGAGTCTCCGATAGCCGTTTGCTATTCTGAAAGCAGATCATACTGAAGTACAAAGTGTTGAAGCGTCTCATTCCTCTGCAGCTCACACAACGTTTGACGTACCTTCCTTTCTCTGTGCGAGGATGAAATAAAGTATTAAGATATTCACTTACTATAAAATATCTATTGCATCATTAATTTTGATGAAGCCATGAACTGCAAAGGCCATTAGAAAGCTTATATTGTGTCCTCGTTAATCCGTCGTCATCAGGATGACTGTATGCTCGGTGACGGCTGGTCTCATTACTCAGAATGCTCTGCAATTTTCCCATGCCCCACAGCAGTGCAGAATTATTCTCTAGATTGTTAGCTTTAAGTGTTTATGAGGCTCTGTTATACAGACGGCACAGTTAGTACAGCTGTGTATTCCCAACTGGCCCATTTAGAGCAACGGGACCTGCTGTAATAATACCTTTATTTCTGCAGAGCCCACCGAAGACGTCATGTCGCAAATAAACAGCATCTCATTTGAATCTGCTGCATTTTTCTTTTCTTTTTTTTCAGCAGTGGCCCAGGCCTGGCCTGATTATCAATACAGTGTGCTCAGTGTGACTGTTTGTGTTCAGGTGGACACCATGGAGATGATGCGCCACCCAGAAGAAACCACCAACATGAGGAGACAGACCGTTGCCTCGTATTTCCGTGTAGGTGTTTGCATTTCTCACAAAAATAATTACTGGCACGATGACACACACAGACCATATTGTTTAGGAATTACTGCTGGTCTCATTTTGCATTTTTAAAACAGTGACAAGAAAAGCTTAAAAAATGTAAGAAAAACTCATTAACCAGTTGTGGCTCTTGACAGCTGCTTTTCAGGTTTGGCAGAGCTCCTAATGATCTTCATAAAATATTTCCAGGCTGCAGACTAATTTGAAGCTCATATAAATTTGATTAATTTCTACTGTGTCAATAACACCTGTAAAGCAGGACTATGAAAGCAACTAAAACCTGCAGTATCACACAACCCTTCCATCAAGAAATGTATTCACTTCACATTATATCCTAACTGATCAAACCGCCATAATCTGTTATATCAGTAAATCAGAAATACTGTCACATACTGGCAATATTTAGTAATATAACATTTAAATTTAAATACGGAATTTCCTGTGTTCTTTGTTCAATTCAGTATTATTTATATAGCACCAAATTACAATAACGGTGGCCTCGGGATGCTTTATATTGTAAGGTAAAGACCCTACAGTAATAGAAAGAAAACCCTAAAAGTCATAAGAAACCGTACAAGTAAGCACTTGACAACAATGGGAAGGAAAAAGGCCCTTTTAACAGGAAGAAACCTCTGTTAGAACCAGGCTCAGGGAGTGGCAGCCATCTGCCAAATCTGGTTGGAGTGAGAGGAAGGAGACAGGACAAAAGACACACTGTGGAAGAAAAACCAAGATTAATTAGAACTTGCAAAATGGTGTATAAACGGATAGAGAGTAACAAGCCGTGAGTGACTAAAGGAGGGTTCAGGGTCACGTGATCATTCAGTTATGTTAAGTAATTGCCTGGTAACAGGTCTGCTGCAACTTTGTCAGGTGAGGATTATACTCGCTTGTGGACACAGAGTTGCAGACACTACTGATGAGTAGTCATATCTTTTATACTTCCTTCAACGACATAAAAGTTGATCGAGTTAACACAAAATTGGCAGGTGCATGGATGTTTGTGTTGATTCTCATGCTCGTGGTCTGATGATGGAATTTACTCCACTTTGGTCACTTAAACCCAAGCGAGAGGATTCTAGCATACTTACAGACTAGGAACTTATAACACACCTTTCGGGTTATGAAATGTAGTGTTTTTGGATTGTTCTGGAGCCCAGTTGGCCTACCTAAGTCAGTAAATGCAGCTTTAATTAGTTTTGAGTGCTTGAAGGCAACTGGACTTCTTCTCAAGTAAGACTTCTCAGTCTGAAAAAGTTTGGATACTCCTTCCACTGAAGGTCTGATCTGACATTTGTGGACCCTGATAATATGAAATGATGGTGTCTCGTCTTGCCTCTGCCCACTGTTTATTGTCGCCTCATTGTGTTTGTGCAGTACTCCCTGATGGACCTGTTGTCTAAGATGGTGGTGGGGCAGCCACACTTTGTGCGCTGCATCAAACCTAATGATGACAGGCAGGCACTGCTCTTCTGCAAGGAGCGGGTGATGGTGCAGCTGCGCTACACGGGGATCCTGGAGACAGTGAACATCCGTCGCCAAGGCTACTCCCACCGTATCCTGTTTGAAGAGTTTGTCAGCAGGTAAGAGCGGTGTCGAGACAGGCAGCACCTCCGCTCTCCACCACGCACACATGCTGACACAACCCCAGAGATAGTGCCGAACAAGTGAGCCGTGCTCTACATCACACAAAAACATGGGTTCTTTAATTAGATAGGGGTACATGTTGAGCAGAGCAAGAGACTGACTAATTGGCAGTCATTAGTGATAGTGCAAGACTAAATCCTGCAGCTCTTTTAACTGGGTGGATACTCCAGTCTGGAAGATATGGATTAAATTCAAACAGGGAGGAACTGTGATTATAAGGGGTGATGCATTTTAATAGATTTCCTTTTACTATTCATAAAGAGTTTGTTCTTACACTCTGTGACCTGAAAAAGCTCAAACATAGTCTCCGTGTCCCATCGGTATTACACTGGAACACAATTAAAACAAGTCTCATCATTAGGGGGGCTTTACGTAAGGGTGTTGTTTTTGGTTTTTAAAAATATGGGACAGGATCCGTTTAACTGTTACTAAGTGCTACACGCTTCCACAAATTTTAAAGCATATACCTCAATTTTAGGGAGAAAATACACACATTTAGATGAGGCTGTGGGAAAATGCCAGAAAGCTTATGTTTGATCAGTGTTCCTTTGAAAAATATTCCAGCCACCTCTAATGTGCAGACTTTAAGATGATATAAAGTGTAATTAATTTCAACTCGTGGCCTGTAGGAAAGAAGAACTTTGAGAAGGCTGGTTAGTCTGTTTGCTTCGGGGAAGCTTTAAAACTGTGTGCCTAATCTTGGCAAACTGAAACTTCAAATGACCACATGGTATTTCCCTGCATGTCCTACTTTTGCTTCCAGTATTGAAGAATGATTACTGAAAGATCATACACAACCCGACACCATGATCACGGTGTCCCTTGTTGTCTCCTGTGCCCGAAGTGTGACTGTGTGAGAAGGAGAGTGTGTAAATATATTTTAACCTCGCTATTGAATCCATATCATCCTACCTGAGCCAGGCAGAAGTCATACAGACAGACCTGAATGGCTAAACTGCACCTTTAGTGAAAACTGATTTAAATTTGTGCTCCCATATCAAAGGCTCGTCTGATGTTGCAGTGCTTTGTATTTACCATCAAAGAAATAACAGGTATCAACAGGAATTAGAATGAAAGGCTGTAGACTGAGGCGGGGAGGGGAGTTCAAAGAAGTTTTTCTTCTTGTTGTTGTTCTTCTTTTTTGGCCAACGCCAGAACACGAAAGATGAACGAGTAGTTCTGGAGCCTTGATGTCCCTGAGCAAACAGTTAGAACCACTCTGTCCTATGCTGGTATTTTATAAACAGCAGGCTCGGTGGATGGATCCAGACAATGTGAGCAATAAACAGTGGTGTGGGCGATGTACACTGATGGGCCTGTGCTAATGAGGATCTTCTGTGGCCACTGAAATAGGAGACGGTGATACATTTAAAAGGGATCCAACACTGGGTCTCCGCTGAAGACTCATGTGTGACTCAGATTTCTGAGCAGCAGAAAGTTTTTAAGTGTGGTTCTCCTGACAATCCCTCTAGTAGCTGTGTGGGGTAAGGTGTTAATATTGATAATCTCTTTTCTTGAAGACAGTTAAGTCAGTAGGCGCTACATAATCCACTGATCCACCCAAATTCAGTACGCTAAATGATCGATAACTTGTCAAATACTCAGCAGTTCAATGTTTGCAGCACAGTAAAATGAGAATAGCAAATAGCTTCAGTTTCAGACACATGCTTCATGTGAATCACGATTTGTTCTCCATAGTTTAGTGGTTTACATATTTTCCTAATAAGTGAAAGATTCCTGCTTCAATCCCAATAGGAAACACCATCGGGAAGGTGTTGAAGCTTGTTTCTGCTACTGAAATTTTTTTTGCCATCTGTAAGTCAAAATTTCAGGTTAGGATCTCAAAATTTTGACTTACTTAGAAGTTTGAGTCCTTCAGCCTCTGCGTGGTGGTGGTGTTGGTGTTGGTGGTGGTGGTGGTGTGTGTGTGTATGTGTTAATCAGTGAATGCAGCTTGTAGTAAAAAGCTCAGTTAGTCTCTTGAGACACCTTCATATGGGGATATTATATTGTGGCTTTTTTCTGCATCTTTTCATTCTGCTCAGTGAAGTATTTTATACTTTGTTAAACAATACTGACTTTGTTGTGTTATGCTTTAAAATAAACCTATTGACCCAATATGAGGAGAGAGTTTTTTAAAAAGTGTCCTCTCGCTCCAGTTTCTCTTTTTACCAACCCATATGAAAGTAAATCAAATATAAATCCAAAAATACGCTAAAATATATCTTTCATATTATATTACATTATATTATATTATATTATATTATATTATATTATATTATATTATATTATATTATATTATATTATATTTTACAATTTCTCTTTCAGGAGTTCTTCAGTCTTTTAAGTTTTTATCTCATCTGAAAATATGTATCGAAATGAATTTAGCTTTATTTTTTAACTACAGAAATGTGATCACACAATATCATTGCTGTAACAACTACATTTGATTAAGTAGCCTTTTTGTCTTTGCCTCCTCTTGCAGATATTACTACCTTGCATTCCGGGCTCACCAGATGCCTGAAACCAGCAAAGAAAATGCTGTTACCATACTGGAGCGGGCCAAATTAAAAGACTGGGTGCTAGGGAAGACAAAGGTGGGGTGATTTGTTTATTTATTTATTTATTTATTTACAACAAAAAGTTTAATATTGCCATGAAATGCTGCACGGCAACTTTAATGCTGAAGACTTTCTAAAACACAAAATACAACACAGGGCAGGGCTTGGAACCAGGAAAACAAACTAGAGAAAAACACAGAACAAGGAAGCACATTTTGAGAGATGACGGATGACACGACAGAGGGCAAGGGGAGATTCAGACAATAAATGCACACCCGGTAATGAGGGGAGAAGAAAGAGGTGGGAAACGCAGTGGGAAAAAAGCAGCAATAAGAAAAGGGAAGTAAACTTAATACAAGACACACAAGATTAGAGACTATCAAAATAAAACAGGAAGAAACTAACAAGGAAACATCTTAGATATGAAGACAGCGTAGGGAGGCAGGGCAAGACTGTGAAGGAAGGCGAAAACTAATAAAATCGGAGAACACAAAAATGGCAAAACTAAACTGAGTATACCATCAAGGAAACAAGCTGAAAATATAAACAATGACCCCTTCACAAAATCAAAAGAAATAACAACCCCACAAAACTCTGGTTCCAAGGCCCAGGTGCTATGACAAATGCAGACATAATTTGTGTTTGTAAAACACATTTAGCTATACATAAAATGTTTTTCTTGTGGTCAGACATTTTTATAAAGCAAAAAGAGAACTCATGCAGAAATTTAATAGACATAAGTTTGGGATGGTCTGATCAGAGCTGAATGTCCTGGCAGGTTTTTCTGAAGTACTACCATGTGGAACAGCTGAACCTGCTGCTGCGGGAAGTGATAGCTCGAGTGGTGGTGATGCAAGCTTACACTAAAGGCTGGCTGGGGGCCCGGCGTTACCGAAAAGAGAAGGAGAAGAGAAGCCGTGGGGCCACCATCATCCAGTCAGGTACCCTGGTTTTAATTAAACTGTAAACAGGGAAAGGAATGATTCAAACTTAAGTCAATAATCTGAAAAGAAAGATGAGTTCTGATTTATTCTTTTATCACACATGATGAAACAGGTGCAAATTTGATGTGAGCAGGTTTCTTAATGACATCTAGCCTATTATTTGCCTGTGAGTCTTCATAAAAGGAGATAGTTTGATAACCACAGCTTGACCTATGAGGGTTAAGAGCAATGCTTCAGAGCAGACAATAAGACCTCAGAGAGTTCAAAGGGATCCATCCCTCTGCCACCTGGTTTAGCAGTGTTTTGAAGTGGGATCTTGTGTAGTATGCGCAATCTATTTTGTTTCACAGAGGTAGGTCAGCAATCTCTCGCACACACATACACACACGGTCTCTTTCTTTTTTCTTCTTCTTCTTTTTTGTTCCTAGCCTGGAGGGCCCATGTTGCTCGGCAGAACCTCAAGCAAATCAAAAAAGAGCGGGAAGAGGCTGCTGTCCGGATACAATCAGGTAAAGACATGTTAAAAATTTCACATTAGTTCAAATATTCAAGTGGAGACATCTGGAATTTCTCATGTGGCCCCATGTCCGGTGGAAAATCGCGCCACTGTTTTCATACATTTTGAAAAGGAAACGGGATAAAGGCCTGGAAACCTTACATCTTTGTGAAACACCTTTTTGATCTCCATGAGTGGCCTACGAAATAGTAATAATTAATTAATAATGCATACAGAAAAGCTTTTGAAAGTTTGGGCAGCATTTGGTCCCCATGTTTCAGAAGAACAGTGCATACTGAGATCCTTTTTTTCCTTTCATCTCTTTCCCAGTAAAGGCAAGAGAGGGGCTTATCCCTTCTGTTTCCTCACGACTTCCTCTCTCAAATTCCTGGCCTATTACACAGCTCTCACATACCAGAAACAAGATGCCTTTTTATACTGTCAACCTTTTCATCTGAAATGTAAATTAATTCTTACTCAGTGTGCCTTGACGAAGATCAAAGTGGGCACATTAACCTTCCCAGCCCCCCTCCCCCTCCTTGGAGGCTCTCACTGGAGGACAAGGGAGGGTGCCAAAAGGGGCAGGAGAGAGGAGGGCAGGAGGGAGGAGATCTGGTATTGTTTCCCCTGGCTCTCCTAAGGGCTGCCCTCATCTGGCACATGGAGCATCTCAGTCGCCTGCACACCTTGTGTAAATGTCCTCCATTAAACCCTTGTAAATAAAGCTGCAGAATGGGTAAACATGGTTTTGGTGTTGGGAAAGCCTCTCTGTCGCCGCCGTCTTTCTTTTTAGAGAACCGTGTTTGTGTGTGGCCGCCGGGGTTCGGTGGTGGGGGCGGGAGGGAGAACCTGAACCTGACATAAGTGGGGCCTCAGCCCCCCGGCAGAGCACTCCAGCACATTCACTTTGTGTGTTCTCTGCAGCTTATAGCCTTTGAGGTGGGCTGCATTTGCATTCTGAAAATAAACAGATGCCTTTCAAATGTATGAGCCTGGTGGCTTCTCAGATCTCAGCGGGGCCTGGGGGACATGCTCACCATCGATCAGATTAGACCATGCAAAATAGAACCATTGCTCAACAATGTACTTGAGCCTTCTTTTCCTGTGCATATAATTTTACCAGAAAAACACAAAGCCCGTCGACGGAGTAAGTCAGCAGGCTCCGTTTACCATCCATCTGAGCTCAGTATGTCTCAATAATCACACAAAGTTTCCCCACTGCTACACCACAGACCGTATATGCATGCTAAACACATCTCACTTCCTCACAGGCAAATCTAGTGTTTCTAATATAAAACTGTTTGGTGCTCCTGATTGATGTTGGCTGCATTTAAATACATTCAGTAATTGTCTAAGCAGCCAGCACACACACACACACACACACACACACACATATATATACATACACATATATTGTTTTGACCATTTGAGAGCATGTCTGGTATTTATATCCTGTATAGCTTACAGGGGCCATCGGGTGCGTCGAGACTGTGGACCCCAGGGGCACAGATGTCACCCTGAGGCTGGAGGAAAGACCACCAAGGAGGAGAATTCAGGGTGAGCTTTGACATTTCTTGTCCTTTTAGCATCTGTTCTCATTGGTGACATATTTTCCTGCAGTTTGATTTCTTTTGTGATTTTATTTGTTCCTCATTGAACAGACAATAGTCCACCAGTAACTGTGGCTGAGTGAGCAAGAGGCCTCACATACTTGTCATTCATGTTCAGCCTTGCTGGATGAGCTACTTTTACCTCGTAATGAACTGGTGTTTCACCCAAAGGGGAAAGCTCCTCCCTGTGCGCCACCTCTTTCAGTTTTATAAACGTAATAAATAACTTTCCACCAAGATAGCACACTTGTCTGACCACAAGTGGGGTTGGGCGCTGCACTGGTGTCCAGATGTACGAGCTTGTGTTTATTCAGCATATGGGCAGGTCAGTCATTAAGAAAGTATGTGCTAAGCAGGAGAGCAGCCACTGTGAAGGAATAGCAGCACATGAGGTGTCGATGGCAGCTTTTAGCTCCCTTTTTGTTCTTGTTCAGAGACTCTTTTTTTTTTTTTGAGTATCCCTTTTACATTAGCTCTTAGAAAGAAAGCCATAAAATTAGAGTTGCATTGCATACTAGTGAACCTCTTGAAAATCTTTTTTAAATCTTTGGTGACTTTTGGTCAGCGTTGTGCATTTCTCTCCAGACTCCAACTCCAAAATACTAGATTTACACATCTGAAAATGTTATGCTCGTTGTATACTCAAACCGAGCAGAGCCTCATCTGGGAGTTTCCCCTCCATGTTTACAATCATATTCCTTGGTGGCAAAAAACTTCAAACCTCCACTTAACAATTCTGTTTAATCAGTGTTGGAATCTCTCCATATATATTTATTTTGACATGATCTGGCCCATTTTCCTCCGGTAAGATCTGTGTTTTCACCTACATGCTGTTCTTTTCCCTTTTGATATCCCTCCTGTCTGCCACGGATGAATTCTGTGTTTGCATCCAAACAGCAGAGCCTCCGGTTGCATCACCAATTCCAAACTGGATGAGATTTTTGTTTTTCTAGGCCTGAAGCACGACTGCGACTGGCTTGCGGCATTGTGCGTGCAGATGGTGTCTCGTTGGTGTTTGTTTTTTAAATAATGCAGCATGAGTGAACGGGCACAGAAACATATCGCTGCTTTGTGCACTGCAGATTGCATAATCATAAACCAGAGATGTTTAGACTCAAATAGACAAATTCAAATCATCCTCAGCTCTTGATTTCTATGTACAGTAATAAGCTGATGCAATATGTGTTGTTTTGTGCTGATCATTTTTTGCTTTAATTTTAGTAAAAATGCATCTTGATTTCACAGGTACAGCCCAAACAACAAAGAGGCTCAGTCAGATTACACACATAAAGGAAATGTAAGTAGCAGAATATCAATGAGCATTTTCCTTATGCCTTACTTTAGTCGTGTATGTAAAAAAAAAAAAAATGCCACTCCTCTACAAAGCAGCTTTAACCCAGATTATTCTTTGGGAATTTTTTGAGTCCTTGAGACAAAAGAGTTCTCTTGCTCCAATCGCCATCTCAGCGGAGAAGAAGACAGGGTGGTACAGGAACGAGAGAATCAAAAGGCTGGAAATTCACGGCTGAGAATAAATGCTCGCTCTTCCCTGAGGTGATTTGTCTTTGCGCTCTTCTTTCTACAGATGTTAGACCCCTTTTTTAGTAAAGACCTGAGGTTCTTTGGTAGCACTTTGATATCCTGCTCGGATTCAATATGTGAAATAGAAGAGCCACTCCGTGACTTGGAGCACATCACAGTCTTTGAAGTCTGATCCAATTTTTGCTGCTCACCATTTGATGTTGAAAGGATGAAATGAGGAAAATGTACAGTTTTTGCCAGTAACTCTGCTGAGCATATGTAAGATTAAAAAAGCAAAATCCTTTGGAGGATGTACTTAGAAATGTTAAGCAGATTAATACTTTCCTATAGCTCTTTTATTCAAAGATAAAATTAAATATGAGAGGAAGTCTGTATGTGCTGTTTTTCACCCTCTCACAATTAAGTCAGTGTGCTGCTGTTTGCTAGGAGGTAGGGCTAGTAAAGGGGGGGGGGGGTATGCAATTGCATTAGCATTTGATTAACATTGCAAAGCACATTAATGGGTTTGAGTTATATGAGTGCCAAATTGTAAATTGTAAATAAATGAATACAACATCTACATGACTAAATTGAAAAAAACACATTACAGGGCACGCTTTAACTTGTATATATTCATTTAGTGCTTTCATTGGCATTGCTCTTCTGGGTGTGTTTACGCCTCCTCTTTCAAGGTTGGCCCTGACAGCCGAGACAGACAAGTGAAAGACATCAAGAGAGACAAAGGCAGAGCAGAAGACAGTGTAACGAAGCCGCGCAGGGAGACTGCAAGGCTGCAAGACATGCAGTGTAAACAAGGTAAGCCCAAGTACAGAGCTGGCGGGTGCAGGTAATTACACAAAGAGACAGCAGAAATCCTGCTTTAATGGATAAAGTGCCATTTTTAATACGAGAGCCCTTTCAACCTTTCATCCTAGCCAATCCTCTGCTGACATTCTTTGTTGACAGCAAAAGAGAGATGCATTATGGGTGATCATTTCTGTGGTATTTTAATAACTCAGGTCAGCTCATCATAAACGTCTCATGGCAAGTGGAGGGGGGCTTTCGAAGTGGCACGAGCACTTCAAAGCTTTCGTTCTCCCGCATGGCGGGCCCTTCACTAAGGATCTCATCAGTGACTCTAATAGACCTGCACAGTAACGGTGACAAGAAAATACACAAACCCTGATTTGTTGAACATATGTTTGGTTTGCTTTTTGCCCCAGGCGACGAATTACATTAATTCCTACTGCCTGGAAGGCTGAGTGGGTGGCTGTGCAGGGGGCCTCTGATTACGGCCGTCACCCAGCCCACCACTAGGGTAGCCTTGGTAATGGGGCCCGGCCCTTCATTAATGTTATTAAAGGGGTATGAGGTAAGAGACCGAGGTGGAATAGCGTTTAGCAGTGCGGCTGAGAGATTACGGGGATTAGACATGATAATGTAACACAGACAGGGCTCTCCAGCAGGCCCGGGATTAGTGTCAGCACGCCACAGCAGGTCTGGGTTAGATAGCAGCTAATTCGGTAATGCTGCATACAGGTGACCCCCGCTCCCAGGCATCACGGCTGCTGAAGGGAGGCAGCGTTTGATGAATTTATAATGTCAAAGTGATTATTGAGGGAAACATGGCAGTGAATGTGAGGGCATTTTTTCTCAAACGGGTGTTTTGGGTTTTTTGTCTGGATCACTGGAGCCTCCAGTCAGTCCACATAAAAGTCTGAAATAACAGCTGAATTGCTTTCTGGTTTTTGTCTTTTTCTTTCCACTTTAAAGCTCAAGATGATGATGCTTATTTCAGTTTAGAATTTGTTCAGATGTAAAGTAATTAAATGATATTCATGGCATCATTGCATCAATAATAAAGTGTGAAATGTGGCACATATGCAGCTCATGCCCACAATAAGGCTAAAGATGGGTTGTGTCAAGGTGTTTTCCCCCCTAGATTATATAGTTTGAAGGGCTTTTTGAGGTGGTGGTGGGTGAATCGAGAATGAAGCCACTACATAAAAAGGAGATGCAGAAGAAATAAACATAATCTGAAGCTGTCATTACTTCAGTAAAAATGTTCCTTCCTTAAGAAATGAAAATCCAAAAAAAGGGACTTGTTTCCATAATTTTCTTCTAAAAATATTCCTCTTTATCTGTAAATATTATAAAAACAAGTTGTGCATCTGGATTGAAGAAAAGTAACATTTGATTTTAGATCATTCTTAAAACACTCAACAGACTTTGATGAAAAGAGACTTTAAGGGTTCATGTTGCAATCTGCTGGTAATTTTTGCAGTGATCTTGTGACCTCTTAGATTTATCTCGGGGACACGTGGGGATGACAGATGCGGTCTAAATGCAGCCTGTAGTCTTTAAGTCTTTTTTGCTGCACCAAGTCAAACACTTTTTGTAAGTAGATGAACTCTACCCAGGCTAAATTAGCATTGATACTTTTTTTCTGCCTATCAGTTATATTTAAATATCCTGCAAAAAATAGTCTTCTCTAACACCTTAAATATTTCATGTGAAGAGATTTTCAGGTATTCATCATTGCCTCTTTTCCTGCCTCGTTTATGTTCCTGCTTGTGGCTCTGACGTCTTTCAGGAAACCCCATTTGAATATGTTGAGGGAGGCCACGGTGGCTCATGCACCCAGGGCACACTTTGATCCCTGCAGATCTGAGGGCCTTTTTTTTTCATCCCGAGGTTGAGCGAGTCATGGAAGCTCTACCCCGCCAGATGTTTGGAGACCAGGCTCCTTCCTGTGTCTCATCCTGCTGTCGCCTCTGGTGATTGCATTGGTTCTCTCAGGCTAGAGTTTGACCTGGAGTGTTTCAGGACACCAGTGGAGAAAAACAGAAAATTAACCATGGAAATGGAATTACTCCACCCCTCCAGACACTCATGCACACTCTACACGATGCCCCCATTAAAGCCAAAACACCAGGGCGTGACCTGGAACCTCTCAATGTGTTTGATGGACGTTGGGTCTTTCCTGCATGATTTAAAAAGCCTGGTGTTCAAGTGAAAGCTCTGCTTCACTGTATATCTGACACCAGGCTAGGAAAATGTTCTCCCGCTTTAGGCAAATACCCACAGTGCTGTATTTTATGATGGGAATAGAGCATTAAAACACTTTGTACTCCAGGCGCTTGCAGTTGTCTTCAACACCAACCTTTGATTTTTCTTTCTTTTTTGTGTCAGTAGAAAAAAGTTACACATACGCAGCGTAGTCATGTAAGCTACACGTTCAAGGCGATGTCACCTCCCGTCACCTGTCTCCTGAGCACTAAATATTAATGCAACATGCTTGGAAATGAGTCAAAGAGATGTGTGCAAAAAGAAAGCCTTTGCTAGCAAGCAGGAGATATGATCAGAGTGCTGCTTATGCTCCTCAGCGTGGTAAACAGGATGGTGCAGAGGATCAGTCAGAGCTGACTTTATGGTTTATGAAAGCTGAGCTACTTATGTTAACAGGCTTTTTGAAGATTATAGTTGTGGTAAACATACATGTCAAGAGAGAGACAGTGATAAAGTGGAGCCATGACACAGCCCAATTACCTCTGTGCCTCAGAAGATAGTTAACCTGCTGGTTTGAAAGGATAAAGCAGGAAGAAGAAAGAGGAAAATAGTTAAAGTAATGTTAGCTTAATGGTTACAGTTACATCCCTCTCAGCGCAGAACATGGTACAGTCAATAAGAATTGATTTTGTTTGTTGCTCTAAGCTGTTTCTGTGCTTTATAGCTGCAGCTGGGAGCGCTCATTGGAAATGTGGGCGCAGTTTTCCCCACACTGAGGTCATCCCACACTCAGAAGAACATCTCACTTTCCTCTCCGCCTGTTCCTTCTCTCAGCTCTTAAACGTCTTCCCGCATGTCCTCCCACAGGGTTTGCAGCCACCAGGTGCTGCTCCACCGCCCCCCCCCCCCCCCCCACCACCATCACCATCACCACCAAAGCAGCATCACGGTATCAACATGCATCTGCCAGACAAATGATCCACCCTCTCCATGTTCTCTAGACAAATACGCTCCCTCCCTCTCACTGTCTCTCAGCCTTTTGATTTATCTGTCTGTCTCCACATATCGCCGCGTCTCCACCGGATGCCTTCAGTTTTAGGCAAATTACAGGCTCGGCGTAGCGGCAGCAGAGATTTGGAAGGGATAGGAAAGACTCAACTTAACGGAAGGAGTTGCCTCTGTCTGACGCTACCTACGTAATCCTCTTAATGTCAGTGGGAGTAGTTAACAGGATGTACTTCCAAACTACTCATCATCACAATTCCAACAGAATAATCTCCTCAGACATTAAAATCAAGGTAGAAAACGATGCTCAGAGTTCTCTGTCATTTTTCACATGCAGATTGAGTCATTTGGTGTACTTCAGCAAAGTTTTCCCAACACAAAACCTTATACATTATTGTACTAATTTAACTAATTTATTTATCAAAATTGAGAGCATTTCATAGATCAAGAGAGGAAAGGCTCATGCATTTCATTTCCATATTTAATCTATTTTGGCTTTTCTTGTCATTCTTCTCTCCTTCAGTATTTCTTATGTGTTTTTTTAACTTGTCCTGCTTGGTTGAGGTTATAGATTACATGTATTAAGCTTGTGACAAATGATTGACTTCCAAAAAGTTCAGAGATTCCTCCTCCTCGCAAACATTTTTTCAGGAGTCAAAGTTCCAAAACTTGCTGTCAGGGGAAATGATTGATTTCAGTGTGAAAAATTGCTTGTAAGTAACAACATCCTCTGCTTGCACTAGTGAAAACAGATGCAGGATCTGCCTCCTTTTCTGCATTATCTGCGAGGCTTGATCAGTTTGGCTTCTAATTTAAAGCACATGACTGCCTATTAAAGGAATGAGAGCGAGTTCTGGAAATGCTCTTCCATTTTACATTTGGGTCTTTGTTTGCAAGTTAGGAATAATATCTGTATTTTTTTGCATGTGTGCATGTGTGCATATGTGCGTGCACGTTTGTGTGCACGCCGCCCGGGTTTATGTTTGCGTGTATGTGTGTTAAGAGGCGGTTGTGAGGTAAAGAGAGGGGTCTGGATTGCACATGCCTCATTTAGACATCAAAGGCCTCTGCTGATGATTTTTCCTTATAATCCATGCCTTTTGGTGCCTCTGCTCTCTCCATCTGAATAAACAAAGCCCAAGCGGTTCTCTGTGGTCTGGGAGAAGTCAGGTGATTGCAGCACGTGATTTTTGGAAGTAAATCGATACATCTCTAATTTATTCCACTAAAAATCCCTTTTAGCGGCTCTTTTATGTTGTTTCTGAAGAACATTCTGATTTTCAAGGGATTTCAAAGTGGTATTTAGAGATGTAATACGTCTCATCTGCCAGTCTTTGAAAATAAAAGAAGTACCTATCTCAAAAAAGAATTCCAGCCCTTTTTATCTCAAGAAGCAAACATGTACAATATGTAAGTCTTTCACCAAGAAGAGCAAACACTGCTTGGCTTTCTTTTGATAGGGAGAAATCAATATTGCATGAAACTTACTGCCTCTGTATTCCCAGTTGACTATTATTCCTCCCCACCCCAAACAGCAAATGTTACCCACGATCATTTAGCAAATCCTTGGTGTGAGCCTCTGTCTGACCCTTTCCCAGCTCTGCCCGCCCGTGTCCAAGCTGTGCTCCCATGCCAGAAGCCAGTTTGGCAGGCTCCCTGCCTGTAATATATCTGCAGGAGCAGCATTCCTCTGGGGCTGGCCTGGATCAAATGACAATGATTTCCCAAATGGAGGCACAGAGATGGGAGGCCTGACCCATCCTCTGATCTGCTCCATGCTCTGATCGCTGCAGGTCAGGATTGATAAATTGTGAGGCTAAACCTTCTGTGAGATCTGCACGGGTAGATACAGCACCTGAGAGATTTAAGGAACTGCATCAGTAGAAACAGATATATTAATGTCTCTTTGATATCAGTAGAAAAAATGTCTCAATAGAAACTAATAAAATAATACAGGTGCTGAGTTTTTGCTGTTTTAATTTACTTCGTCTTCATGCTAATATATAGGTTTCAATCATTAATCATGACAATTCACCATGTTAGTGTACTTAAATTTGCTGTTTAGAAGAGCATTTGGAGAACGCAAACTCTTTTACCAAGGCCAGTGCCCTACCTGCTAATTTCCAAAAAAGGGATCTGAATCTGGACAAGTCTTCTGGTTCCTGAATTTCAAAATCGTCCACCTGTCTGCTACATTTCATGCAGATCTTATCAGTAGTTTTACGTCATCATCCTGACAAAAGAAGGGCTCAGAAAGAGCAAATTCCAGTGCCAATACCCTGTATCCCAAATGTGAAGTAAGCTATCCTGAGCCAGATTGAAAATTTTCTTCTTTTTCACATGTGCCACCAAGTTTCTCAGCTAACTTTCTTGATATCCATTCCATTTAGTTTTTACATAAGTTTGCAGACAAAAAGACAAGGTTGGACATTTGGCTTTTGACTTGATATTGGTATTGGCAGTAAACACAGCTTGGGTTGCAAGTATGGTATCCTCAGGGTGTTAGAATTCACCTTGACCTGAGCATGACTGAATGAAATTTCCAATAGCTGTTGAGAGTTGTCGGTGGATCGGCCAAACAACAGATGTTGTCGTTCCTCTGTCTGACTAAACGTGATAGTTTTTTTGTTTCACAAAGCCATTTGAAGCTTATGTGTACAGACACCAACTTGTAGAAAGCAGCCTTTATAATTATTTATTTAGCAGGATCAATGTTAATTAGCTGCAGCTGAGTAAACTTACTGGCGACAGTTTTGCTCACAGCCAGTCATTGGCTTTTAACTTTCACTTGCTGCAGTTCTTGGGACACAGTTAAAACATCAGCTAAAGGGGCTGATTATGCTCCTTTCGTACTCCATATTTTTTGGACTCTACTAGAGTAGCTTTGCATTATTCACAGTTTAAAATAATCCTTGTTTATCTTATACTAGTCCTTGGTGCAGCCCCTCATTTTATCTTCTGTCTGAAACAAGACTTTTTTTCTTAGCTCCATTCCCCCTCCCTTTATGCCAGCTTTCATCTGATCAGCTGCCCCTCAAAAACAGAAGATTTGAATTGGTGGGCGGGACTGCTGCGCTCACAGCAGGAGCTGTGTGCCTGAGATGGCAATGTTGAGGATATTCATAAACCGACATATAAACACAGAAATATAGAAAAAATACAAAAAACTTCAAAAGCAGACCATCTGAGCTTTAGACTTAAGAGATTACTTGTACATACTCTGACCCCATTGTTTGAAACTTTAGCCATGTTTAAAATCCACCTCTGGTGTGTAGGTACAATCAGGCATATGTTTATGACCACTGGCAGGTGAAATGAATAACACTGATTATCTCCATTATTCCACATGTTAATGGGTGGGATATAATAGGGAGGAGCAAGTGAGCATTTTGTTGATGTGTTAGAAGCAGGAAAATAAGGGAAGCATAAGAATTTGAGCGAGATTGATAAGGGCAAAATTGTGCTGGCTAGACGAATGGGTCAGAGCATCTCCAAAACTGCAGCTCTTGTGGGGTGTTCCTGGTCTGCAGTGGTTAGTATCTATCAAAAGTCGTCCAAAGAAGGAACAACTGAATCTCATCAATGCACATGGGGAGCGAAGGATGCCCCGTGTACTCTGATCCAACACATGAGCTGCTGTACCTCAAATTGCCCAAAAGGTTAATGCTGGTTCTGATAAAAAAAAAGAAATAGGTGTCAGAATACACAGTGCATCACAGTTTGTTGCATATAGGCTGCATAGATGCAGACCAGTCAGTTTGCTCGTGCTTACACTTGTCCACCGAAAGCACCAACCACCAAGCCGACATGTGAGAATCAGAACTGAACTGCAGAGCAATGGAAGAAGGTGGCCTTATTTGAACTAGTCTTTCACATCATTTGGATGGCCAGTTACGTGTGCATCACTTACCTGGGGAATACCTGGCACCAGAATGCACTATGGGAAGAAGGTAAGCCTGCAGAGGCAGTGTGATGCTTTGGCAATGTTCTGCTGGAAAACCTTGGGTCTTGCCATCCATTTGGATGTTACTTTGACACGTATCACGTGTCAGACCAAATACAACCTTTAAGGGAAATGGCATTCCCTGATGGCTGTGGCCTCTTTCAGCAGGATAATGCACCCTGTCACAAAAATGGTTCAGGAATGGTTTGAGGAGCACAGGGAGTGTGAGGTGTTGACAAGATCTCAATCCAATCGAGCATCTGTGGGATTTGTTGGACAAAGAAGTGCAAACCATAGAGGCCCTACCTCATAACGCACGGGACTTAAAGGATCTGTTGCTGCCATTTTTGCTGCAAGATACCACAGCACACCTTCAGCGATCTAGTGGAGTCCCTGATTTATTTATTTATTTATATATATATATATATATATATATATATATAAAGGGGAAAACATAAGTCACTTTTAATTTTATTTCACCTGTG
>VUQK01027663.1:20223-33276 GCA_015106715.1 Bujurquina vittata | reverse complement strand
GACAGAGGTCTGACTCATCACCAAAAACTGTACTGCTAATCTGTGATTTCTCTTTTTCTATCACGTGGACTTCCACGTCTTCAACCCCTTTTAAATTTCTGCATGGTTGATGGTTTTGGCTCTACATTTTGTGGGTCACTTGACACCACTATGGTTTAAATCTGCCATTTTCCAACCATAGCTATGCTGTTTGTTGTTTTAAACAGCCACAGTGCCTGTAGTGGTGATGCGGTTAATTCAGATAGTTTTAAAAGTTACATATGCTGTCCCTTGTCTCCTGTGACTAAAACATACATGGAGGTAGATAAGAGGTTGCTGCAAGGTAGGAATATTTAATTTTATGCAGTAGTTGCTGGAGCTAGTGCAACTATTTTTTTTTTTAAACAAAACATCAATTTCTAATAATTTCACTGCTTGAGGAGGGTCATTTACCTCATGCTTTATGGTAGTGTGACAAAGTTTAGGAATTCTGGACAAGAATATCTAAATATATTTATGTTATTTCAGTGGTCTAAATTCTGTTTAGCCCCAGATTATTTGTTTTAGGTAAAAATTTAAGAATTAGAGGTAGACGATTTAAAAAAAAAAAAATGTTCAGCCAAACGAGCATCACAAGAGCCAGACTGATTCTTCTTGGATGAACGATGTTAGACTGAAGTGGGCACTCAGTTCAAGGATGTCCTAAGATTGATTTGGAAATAGGGTGAAAATACAGCTTTCTGGAGGGTTCCTGACTTAGATTATAAGGTGTGGAGAGATTTCTGTGTACTGTTCTACAAAATATGTCCATTATCAATAAAGACATGTATTTATGCATTTATGTGGCGATGTTGAGTATAAATAATTCAGATACTCTAAAAACTGAACATAGCAGTTTTCAGTTAAACGTGAAAGCATTCCTCTTTTTTTTTTTCATTTTGCTTTTCCAAAATTAAGCTTTAAAAAACTGTCTTTTCAGTTTATTGTAATATTTAAGACCATAAAATTTCAAAGTGTAAAAAAAAAACAAAACGCCGGACCACTGGCACTTTTCTAATGTAGTGTCACAGTTACTTGAGAAGCATTTCACCTCCGGTCGTAGCCACAGATCCTGCAATAATTAAAATCCTCGTTGTGCATTACTCCCTTGCTGGGATAGTTGGTTCCTCTGAAGAGCAGTCTGAAATAGGTCACCCCAGCACCCTGTAGTGCATCTTAAAAGTACACTGAATCAATTAAGTGTGATCATGCTCCCTTGATTATTTTGGCCCTGTTTTACCACAGAGAGGAATTTCAAATAGGCTCGCTACTTTGAATAACAAGGTTGGACTGTAGTGACAAATGGTGCCAGAGTGGGTGTTTCTTCCCCTGTTTTCTTCTGCCAAATTAACTCCCTGGCTGATTGCCTGCTTTAGCATATGAGAGGAGGTGAGCAGAGGTGTGTGTGTAATTGCCTCGGATAGCTGATTATGTGTTGCAAAAAGGCAAATGTTATGAAATCCTGTCGTCATTCGAGTGAAGGATGGTCTGACCTGACGAACCGAACCCTCCATGTTTGTTCAGCCTCCGGGTCGTCTTGGGGGACAGCGGGCAGCGTTGGAGGCCTGACACCTGTGTTTTCTTTAATACGTTTTTGTAAAAAAAAACAAAAAAAAACCTAGCTCCTTCTTGTTTTTCCTCATTAAATCTGACAACATCTGGTGCGCGGGAGAGGACTCCTTTAATGTGGCTAACGTTACTGCTGGTGTTATTCTTGCCATTTTAGCTATTTGCTTCATGTGCTGCACATTCATTAAAGCTACATCCAAGGCAGCTCCGAACACTGTTATTCAAAGTTTTAAAACCACCTTTATGAAAATCGCCCGTGCTGCAGCCTTAACAAATGATGAAAAGCTTTTATTTTCTAAAGAAGCATACTTACCTTTTCACCTAATAGTGATGTCTCACTTCAAAGAGGGAACACGATTAGGCCAACATTGTCCTGTTTCTCTATCCTTTGAGTTCAAAGGGAGAGTTTCAATGCGCCATTTCATGTGCAGCCTTTTCAAATACTGTTTTAATGCAGTTTACGTGCTTTTCATATCCAGATCTGTCACATTTCCACCACACTAGAATATATCTTGCTATATTATGACTGCATACCATATGTTTTTTTTTCTCATGAGTAAAGAATTAATGTCTTGTTTCATAATGCAGACTTCGAAAATAGCTACAAAGTCAGCATTGCAATGCTGTTTGCTGGCTTACAATTGAAAAGAGTGATATACATGAGTGTCAGCCACATGTCAGATGTATGTTAAAGGGCAAAAAACAAAAAGGAAACATCCCCTAAAGACTGCAGTAATAAAGAAACTGGTTGAACCGGGTAGAGGCACAGAGAGGAAGAGGAAGAGGTGGAAGAAGGAGATAAAAGACTCTGTTGAGTACATACATCAAAGGTCTCTTAATGACAAGGGATGCCATTAGGGTTATAGTGGCTTTTGTTTCAGCTTCCTCTCACCTGCAGTTTGTCGAGGACGCTCCGTGCACTGTTTTTGTTGTCAGCATTTGCATGAATGTAAAATGCATGGCATGAGAGGGGGAAAGAGTTTGCTAATCTCACAAGTGACTAAATGTTTTGGTCAAAATTACAGCTTCCTTTTCATTTGCAAAACAAACATGTAACCTTTAATGTAAGGAGGGATGGAGCTCGAGAAAGCTTGCATAGAACAATAGGAACAATATGGGAAAGCTGTTATCCTGTGTGCCATGAAATTTATTGACTTAAAAGTTTTTTTTTTGGTGCCTCCGGTGCTGGAACGGGATTTGACAAATCAGAGCGTGAAATTATGATTAGCCCCTCTCAGTTTGTTGAGGGAGTGGGGCACTAGCAGACTTGGCTTGGCCAAAGGTGTAACCTGTTTTGTTTTGCCCCAGCATTGCTTTCCCAGATGGTGGGACCAGCTGCCATTGAATAAACGCTGGACTGGTAACAGTGTGAGAATTACCACGGCCTTGTTTCAGTTTGGGATGCGTAGCTGAAAGCTTGTCATTTTCGCCACTGCCAGGAGGAACCAGAGTGGTCACCTGGTGTTCAACCAAATGACCTTCTGATTTAGGTCAGACTAAAGTAGTAGCAGTTTAAAAACTCTCCAGCAGGTCTTATGCTTCTCTTTTGGGTGACTGTCAGAGCAAGCGTGCTGCAGTGACGCTATATGAATATATAAAAAGTTATATATCTATACCTAAAAAGAAAAAAAGGGGGGGGGGTCTTCTGAAAGATTACAATTACATCTGCCCCTTGTTCGACCCATGCATTGGTGCTCCTTTAAGACAAAGAGATGGAAGTCTCTAGCGTTATGCATTGCAGAGATATATAATGACATATTCTGCCATCATATCTGACAGCTTAGAGTTAAAGCAGAGTTACAAACCTGGCTTTAAAATACATAATTTTGCTAATATTTACATTCTAAGTTGTAGTGCGGTGTTTTGCTAACAATTTAATGTGTTCAGGTTCAAATTTCTTACAGTTTTGTCATTTCCACCTGCTGGAAACCAGTCTTTCCACCTGAAGGAAAAATGTTTAAAATGTAAGTGTAATAAAATAAAAACCAAACAGCACTTGAATACCACAGGAGTGTTTAGTTTGTTTGGTTTTTACGTTGGATCTCAGTTTGATGATTGGAGGTGAGGTTGTTTTTTTGTAATGGTCCTGGGAGAGCACTGCTGACTCTAACTCGTCCTCATTGTAGAGGGGCCATAGTTTTCCACTTTAAGGCTGGATTAGCACGTTCAGGGTGGGCTGAGAAGGTAAAATGACCTGTCCCGCCTAACATGACCCCCAAGCCAACCCTGCACATTGCCAAGGCTTTGCTGTTTGCTCTTGAATATGCAGAGGTCCCCAGCTTCATAGGGCTGGAAGAGAGAGAGAAAAAAGACTTGTATCGTATTGCAGGGAAAATTAGTGAGACCAAAGTTGGAGTTTCTGTGTGTTGGGGGCTGCGAACAATGGCAGCTTTCTGTCAGACAGCAACTTCAAAGGTCTGCTGAGTGACTGCTCTGAGTTATACTTTGTTGTAGATCACTGAGGAAATTCACAGATGTTTTCTCATACGAGACACCATTATAGCGGCTCAAGTACCCAGTAGCCTCGAGCATCTCTCCCTCTCTCCCCGTCTCTCTCTTTCTCCCACACATTCACACTCCCTCTCACACATGCGGCACCCCCTCACCCACCTCCACTCATCCCCAAGTCTCTGATATCTCTTGCATGAGACAGATGTGGAACCTGTTTTCTCTCCAACTGTCCAGAGAATATGGAAAGTTAAAAAGGGCTCGTGTTGTGGCGTTGCCCCGCGACTCTGTCAGATTCTCTCTTCTCGCTGTCAGTTCGCTCAAAATGTAAAGATTGTACACAGCTACACTTTCACACATCCATAGAGGGGTCAATAAAAGAAGGTGGAAAGCTTCCTGCCAAAAAAGGATGTTAATGCAAACCAGAGCAATGATAATGAAAAGCATTTTACACGTGCTGCTTAACGTTTTTTTTTTCCTCTCTTTCCTGCAGATTGCCTTCACTTGTGAAATGGACCAAAACAACCTGCTTCACACGTGACATCTGTTGTAAATGTATATTTATTTGAAGTAAATTGCTGTTTTATATGAGTCAAATAAACGTGTCTAAATGACTGAGTTTTGAATATAAATGTATTTTCTATTCATATTTATTACTGGTGAATAATGCTATTTTGATATTGTACAGTAGGCAAAACTTTTAAGATAATAATATATTTACCATTACATATTTTACCTGCCACGACTCCAGTCTTTTATACATTTTTACCCCCTCATTTTAGATTTATAAAATATCTCTCTCCTTTCAGCTCAGGCACATTAGTTGGGTTGCAGCTAATTATTTCAGCACGTGCTGGTAATTGCACATGCTGTTAAAAACTTAGCTACGTAAACATGATAAGTCATTCTTTCTTCGCCTTAATTGCCCTTAACAGATATGATTGTCACCTGTTGAACATTTATGACCAGAAACACACTTTTCACCCCCTGTCCTGTTTTCTTTGATTTGTACTGTTAAAAGATCATAAAAAGTAGAACTACTGGGAGTATTTTGTTTTCTGTTCTTCTAGATCCTAAATGCAGGTTCCTCCATGTCTGCTCCCTGAACAGTATTTCTGATGCTCCACTCTCCACTTTGTGCTTGAAAAGGTTTGTATGAAACACATGGATGGCCCTGACTGAGTCCATGTTCAAACCTTTGCCGGCAGAAAACTGTTGCAGTGGGGGGTTCCTCCAAGTTAATTTTCCCCATCAAATGCCGCGGGCAGAAATTTCCTTTTGCCAAACCACTGCTGAGGCAGCCCTGTAAAACTTGAGGCAGGGCCATAAGATGGTGAAGGTTTGGAGCAAGTAAATTACCTCAGGGACCGGACATTGTGTTAAGCATACTGTTATGAATTTCTTACAAACTATATCAAAGTCCTGCTTAGCCAAATCCTTCCCTCAGGTGAGGTCCTATTGAGATGCATTAAAATGTAAGAGCCCACATTTAGGGCTGAACCGAGCATCTCAAAGGAAGATATCAATAATTTCTTAATGCTGATGGCTCCCAAAATTCATGCAGTTGTCACATATGGCTGAAATTTGCCTTGCATAGCATGACAGCTCACATGTAAAGCTGATTTAAGTGGAACTCCACCTTAAATCAGAAATGACATCTGATGTTTGTAATGTCTGTAAACCAGTGCTGGTGTAGAGAGAAAAAAGTTTTAGGGTGGATTCCCCCATTACCAATGACATAAGAGAGCAGATTACAACTTTTGACACTTATCTGACATTTAAACCTGGAAGAAAAACTGACAGCACGTCGCTGCACAAATACAAACTTTACAGAGCAGTCAGTGGGAATGTTTACCAGTGACATCTGAGGTCTTACAAATAGCTGGTTAAGCAAATTTATAGCATTCTGTAGTTTTATCGTGCACCTTTCAAGTAGTTTGAGCTCCTTTGTGCTAAAATCCTTCAATGTGAACACTTTCACACCAAAGAAGCTCAGAAATATTTGTAATAAGGTAACATTTATGATGGATTTATAACCTGTTGTTCTTCTTTCGGGTGCTCCCTTTAGGGATCACTACATAGACCTGTTATTAATGTGTTATAAGTCAGTTGCTATCACAAGCATGACTCTGAGGTTGCCTTTTGCTTGTTTGTCTTCTGGCTGCATAGCACTTCCTCAGCCACACTTGTTTAAAAAAGTTGACGCAAGAATGTGTAAAGTATGTGCATGTATAAGTATAAAGAACAAGCCCAAGTCAAAGTAATTTTTTTTACAGCCTCACAAGCCTAAACTTGACTCATATTGATGTCTCCTTCATTAGGTCATTCAGTAAATCTTTTTTCACCTTTAATAAACTCACAAATGGCTTATACAATTTAATATTGCATTATAGAGCGGCTAAAGGGGGTTAATTGTGTTTTGGCTGGTAGGACGTCAAAAATATCTTTTATGTAGAGTTTATCTTTTTGGTTTGGTTATCATCTATTCATAAATGTTTGTGAGATTTTGGAGTTCTTCAGTATGTAGTGTGTTTATAGGTCAGCATCTCATGATAAGTTAAAAACAAAGTCACGCCTGTTGGGACAATGTGCCATACGTAAATAATAGCATATTGTTAAAATGTAACACCAATTTTGAGTACTGCATGATCAGGTTTATAATTTCAGTGTGACATCTGTGGGGTGATTTTCCATCTTGTTGTCTTAACACCTTCGTGATTGCTGCGTTTTTGCATATTTTGAAGCAGCATCGGGCTCTGCGGCTGCCACAGCTTGATGTAAACAAGGTTAACAGTGTGACTACACCACTCACTCCTGTAGCCAGTCTTGTAGTTTAGCATGGCTCCAGTGAAGCCCAGCAGGACTCCCCCTTTCCCTCATGACTGTGTGTAAAGCCGTGGGAGAGAACTGGGAACATTAATCCCTTCAAAGGAACAGATCTAATTCAAAATCTGCCGCTCCAAACTAGTTGAGAGGACAGTGATTGTTTCTGCAGGGAAGCCAGATAAAGATCAGAGAGTTGAACTACAACTTCCATTTTTACAGCTCTGCCACAAAAAGTTTCGGATGTTATCTTATGAAAACTGCATACTTTTGCCTTCATTAAATGTTCTGAAACAATAAAAAGGGGATGAAGTATTACAGGATGTGTTAGTTTAGAGTTTTTTTTTTCTTTTTGAGAAGCTGCAGTGCAGGGACGGGATCAGTGGTTTCTTTCTGGTTTTCAGGACCTCCTGCTCAGACACACTGCCATGAAAAGAAAATATAATTGAGATGCCCACATTTTAAGTGCTACCTTTGTCACCTCACTCATCTGACATGTTAAGAAACACTCATTTAAATTACCTGCTTGGAGGTTTTTTTTCTTCTTCTTCAGGCTTTTAGTTTGTCAGAGTGACAAAGAGATAAAAAAAATTGAACTGGAGTTCTGATAAAACAGCTGATTGAAATGAGTGAAGGGGAAATAAGTATTTAAATAATTCAGAGAGGGCATAATTAAGTGTTTCAGTTCAAAGGCACAACAAAGAATTTTTTTTTTAATTTAAGTTGGAAATGTAAAAGAGACGCAGATTCTTCAGAGATGAGAACTTTGTGTTGAGTCACTTGATTTGGTCTCTTTCCTCCATCAAACAGTCAGGCAACGCTCTTGGAGATCTCCAGAGATAACAATGTCACATTGTCACATAGGGTTCTGCTACAAATCCTTAATTACAAAAAGAGGATCAGATGACTACAGCATCCAATACTGGGGTCTCCAGGCGGCATGGGGGTCTTTGATCAAGAAAATCCAATTATTTGTGTATATACATTTCCCACATAGTGATTACTTCATTAATTGTCCCGCCTTTATCTCCTCCCTTCCCAGCCCCCCTAATAATCAGCTCCTTTATCCAGACCAACAAACACACCATAGGAGCTTTGTGGATTCAAAGGATTTGCTTTCCCCTCTCAAAGAGCCGCTATTCTTTGATGATTGGGCAGCGGCAAACTTCAAAGTAATAAATCTTATTTCTGACTGGCTGGCGGCCCACCAAAGTCCTTATCAAATTCTAAGAAGTGATCCCTCACTCTTCAGATAGACCAAGGATATATCGGAGAGAGGAAGCACTGGAGAGCGAAGACCTGCTCGGCAAGATTTTTTATTTTTTTTTAGCGCGAATGAACACATTTATCTAAATTAGTGCTTTTATTTTTGATTCGTCTTCATCGAGAGGAGGAGGACGTTTACCATGGCAGCAGTGGCTGTACTGCGGAATGAAACACTTCAGGCTTTTCTTCAGGTTTGTGCGCAAGTTTCTCTTCACTTTCACCACTTTTAAGAACTTGTAAAGTTGCTCTCTGCAGTTTGTGTTCAGTTATAGATTTGATAAAAGTCGCTCCGCACTGGCAGTCCAGTGTCTTCTCATTTCTGACGCTAATTTTGCGTCTTAATGACTACCGCTCCAACATACCGCCAACTTTTATGTCGCATCATCGCGATTCACTTTGTCATTTAGATTCCGATTTCAAGCAACTCCGACCAACCATTTCGTTATAATTAAAGATGGCACCGTGCTGTTGTTTTACCCCATAAATGTGTTAAATTGCGATCATAACAGAAAATGTGTGTCTCGGTTATCCAGGATCGTACTCCAAACTCTTCCCCAGAGAACTGTAAGCACTCTCCGCTGGCTCTCCTGGCTGCCACTTGCAACCGGATCGGGCATAACCACGGATCAAACCCCGCTGATTTCCTCCAGGTCCCCTACGATCCCACGCTGGGTTCTCCTTCGCGTTTATTTCACCCGTGGACTAACGAGGGAAACCCTCAGAGCAGCCTGGCCAGCAACTCCACTTTCGGACTATCCTCCAAGCCTCAGCTGTCTGCGCACATCCAGAGCTCCTTCAGCTCCCACCACGAACTGCCCCTCACCCCTCCGGCGGACCCCTCGTACCCCTATGACTTCTCTCCCGTGAAGATGCTACCTTGCTCCATGCAGTCCACCTGCCCTCCCACCTACGTCCCCGCCGTCAGCTACGCAGCTCCAACTCCCATTCCGCCCGCGATGCCAAGTTTTGTCACGGGACCCTCCGGCCTTGTGCACCAGCAGCAGAGACAGTTGTCCCCAAACCCTGGAGAGGATATTCCGTGGTGGAGCCTCCAGCAGGGGAACCACGTAAGCCACTCTTCCTCTCTCGGTCCCCACCGCTTTCAGCTGCAGAGGGGCTTAGTTCTGGGACATACGGACTTTGCGCAATACCAGACGCAAATCGCCGCTCTGCTACACACAAAATCCCCTCTCGCAACTGCGCGGCGGTGCAGGAGGTGCAGGTGTCCCAACTGCCAGTCCTCCACGTCCAGCGACGAGCCCGGGAAGAAGAAGCAGCACATTTGCCACATACCAGGCTGCGGGAAAGTTTACGGCAAAACTTCTCACCTCAAAGCGCACCTGAGGTGGCACTCGGGAGAGCGGCCGTTTGTGTGCAACTGGCTGTTCTGTGGCAAGAGTTTCACCAGGTCGGATGAGCTGCAGAGACACCTGAGGACTCACACTGGGGAGAAGCGCTTTGTTTGCCCGGACTGCTGCAAAAGGTTCATGAGGAGTGACCACTTGGCAAAACATGTCAAAACTCACCAGAACAAAAAGAGCAAGTGCCACGACAAGACACTTGATCACGTGAAAAGAGAGGACACGAGGATGTTGTAACACACCATATAAACATCTTAAACAGTAGACATTAAAATAGTGCAATACAGTCAGTCCTACACTAGTTAAAGTTCACAGTGAGCTGCATTTTTGTAGGGTATTTTGTTAATTTTGTTGGTTGAGTTCTTACATCTTGACACTAGTTTCTAACATTGCTGGTCTGTGTAGCACATTTTTGTATATATATAAAGTTTCATAAGTTAATTTGGGACCATCGAGGAGCTCATAAGTTTGAATTCACTGTCTATATCATATCAAGGAAGACAAGTTTTCGACTTGTGTTTTGATCATTGTCTTCGGTGGAAGATTTCACTCCCCTGTAAATTATATTTAATAGCTTTTGTTGAATGAAAGTGTCTGTTTTTGCTCCATATGGGGTGTTTATAAAGCATGCTCTCCTGAAGATCTGCTATTGTTAATATGACCCAAATGCTGTGTGAGAATAAAAGTTATGACATTTTCCTCATCTCAGAATAATTCATTTAATATCCCTCAGTTATATGAGCGATGAGGAGGCAGCCAAGCTTTATATATAAAATGTGTGTGCTTTGTGAACTGTTGCAGACTTGATGTTGTCAAAGTTTACCACCAGTAAAATCCAGTCATCTGTCTCAGACTGTATATTTTTAAATGCTTATTTTTCAGGTTAAAAAAAGCAGGATGGAGTGTTTTTGGTTTGGTTTGATTTGGGGTTTTTTTTAATGTTGTTGAGGCTATTCTGAAAATGGAAAAGAACTTTGTGAAATCCTGTTTTGTTGCTGTTTTTCTATAACCTGTCAAAAAAGACGGGAAAATTTTTAGTCAAATGCACCCCAGAATTTGCCAAATTTGATTTGGTGGGGAGTGAATTTTAAAAATCGCCACAGAAATAACTGGAAAATGTGCATCACCCTGTGGAATTGTACATGTGAGTGCTGAAATGAGGTCGCCAACTGGGTAAAAAGCTGGAAAAATAAATATTAAAGATCCATCTTCATCACAGGAATGAAAAGGATCGCTTCAAATATGTAATTAAGCTCCATATTTCTGTATCAAAGTGTTATCCAGAAGTGTAACAGTATCCTGTTTGGACAACTGCACATAAACCGACATTATCAAGCTTTCCTATTCTTACAGTATATATAGCCTTTTGCAGGAATGCTCTACAGTGTTAATGCACTCTGATAGGTGGTCTGTGTGTTTTGCGCCACTTCCCGACAATGTTGCAGTGACATTGTAAGTGGAAATTTGACCAATTAACAGAGAAACCCTTACTATATTATCTACCTCTGAATATCACTGATGTGATCATGTGTTAGAATAAGTGACCCCCGGGGTGTGCAGCAGCCTAAGTTAGAGTCTCAGCCCATGAGTCCACTTGCAGCTTTTTTTTTTTTTTTTGACTAAACAGCTCAGATGTTAGTATTTTTTTAGAGGGGGAACATAGCTGGATTTATATGCTGCTTGTGGCATACGAATACCTGCATTAAGTGTCATATTTACCACTGCTCAAAGGCATTTCTGTCTCGCGTCTCCGTGCACACATGATGCTTTCTCATCAGTTATTTCAAGTATTTCATGTCAACTTCCTCCACCCACGTTATTTCTCGATGACTGGGGATTAAAAATGTCGACCTGAGGAAAAAAAAAATCCTTGGTGTTCTGTCCTCGAGGCGCTTCCTTTTCATAAAACTTATCAACGCAACAAAGAAGTGATGAACTTTCCACAGATCTGATAGTGATACAGATCCAAACGTCTAATTTAGTCATTCAGTAAGTAAGTAAGGTAGAGTAGCATCACTGCCTGCCAGCAGTCACTCTGTTGGTCTCTGTCTTATGTGGGATCACTGAAAATGTCAACATGAAAAGGAGGGCTGTCATTCAGAGGAGTTTTGAGCTGGAGTTTGCTGCCTCAACAGCGCCCCCTTTTGTAAGTTGCAAATAAAAAGGCAAATATTCTTAGAAATATAACGATAACATTTGCTCTCAAATCTTTTTCCTGTTTTTCTAAAGCCGAATGTGTTGTCATGCACATACTAGAAAGAGCGACCTACTGAGCCAGCGGTTCAGTGAGGTCTTCAAACATTATCCACCAGTGCAGATACAGTTTGGATAAAGGCTGCGCTCTTTTTTTACTTAATTATTCTGTTGCAAACTGTTTTGTCTATTTCAAAGAATTGCTCCTTGACTGGAATCGAAATTTCAGGATGCAAACGTGCCACTCCTCAAACAAAAGGACAGATCAGCGACAGAGGCTGAATCCAGGTTGAATAAATCTTGTGAAGTTTATTCAGTGGCATCAAATCATCAAATTAAAAAAAATGCTAAATACAGTTCATCAATTGCTTGGAATCTTCAGGTATATTCAATATGCCATCAATAATTACAGATTGGGCCTTTAACAACAACAGATGGTTACAACTGTTGCAGTTTTGTGTTGAATTAACCGTATCAAAAGTAGTATTTAGACCAGAATTTTGTCACAATCCTATGATGTGTTGTTCATGTGAGGTTGTTGAGTTACAGTAGCCTGCCTCTAGCTCTCCAAAGAATCCGCAGAATATTAACATATCACATTCAACAGAAGAAGAAAGGAAAAAATAAAAAGCTACAGTATAGGATGAGATTTGACCATTTGAACTGTAAAGTCTTTATCCAAATTTTATGATCCTATTATAAAAGGAAGCCTATGGATGGAGATGTTGACTGCACCTAGCCGGGCTCCTCACAATGGCTGCGATTTGGCTGCTATTCTTTGACTCTGCTGGAGGCCATAATGCTTAACCGTTTGTAGTGAGGGTGTCGTATGTTGTGGCTTAAGTTTATCTTCCAAAAACTGAATGAAAGATTTAAGAACTTTTACATTTCACATCACAAATGCCTCCTTAAATGTGAATTCACTGTCACCGACAGAAAAGCACCATTACCTTTATTGGGATGGGTCTAATCGCAGGTTAAATGTTCATTCGTTCATTCCCATCATATTCATTCCCCTTCTTTAACCCACTTTACAAACCAACTATAGAAGATGTGTATAACATTTGTAGCTTTGAAAATACTGGGTTACAATAGCCAGCAATAATATAAAAGTATGCAAACACAGGGTGTAAACAACACAGTTATATGGCAAAGCTAACCCCTTTTTTAAATTAGTGATTAATAGTGTATAAAATATAATAAACATTCATTATAAACATAATGAGTATAAAACAGTCATTATATAGGATACAGTCCATTTTTTAAGAATAGTGAATTTATCTTGATAACACTTAAAAACACACAATTGTGTCTACACACACACACACACATATATATATATATATATATATATATATATATTTTTATATATATA
>VUQK01027661.1:20135-37673 GCA_015106715.1 Bujurquina vittata | reverse complement strand
TTTATAGGACCACCGTCTTGTATTTGCATAGCATTCAGTAATCCTGATTTCAAGGTTAAGGCCAGAATATGAATAAAACCCAGGAAGTGAAATAGAGCTGCCAGCTATGAGTTTATTTCAAAAACTGTCTCATCCACACAGCTCAGAAAGATCAAATGCCTATGAACACAGCCAACATTTCTTATTTTTAAAATGATATAAATCATGTTTCTGATGCGTTCACTGTCAGTCATAGAATAAACTCTTTGGTGCTGATTATCAAGAAAAGGCTTTGCCTGCATGGACTGTCTTTGCACATTTCATGGTTCAGATATGAATAATAATTACCGTGACCAGATCAGTACTCCTGAATGAATGAAGTAGCTCTATTATTAATGGGACACTGAATTAAAATGGTTGAATCCACAGCCACCACTAGTATTGGACTACACCTTGCTGTTTGTTATGTAAATGTCCATTTTTATTTAATTTGTTGATGATTATCTGCCACTGTAATATTATTCGGTGTTAATTACTGAATTCTCTGAAGATTTAAATGCACGATGACGTCAAATGTGTTTTTGCCTTTTGTTATTTTAGATGTGTCTGCTGAGTGGCCTTTGCAAAAACCATTAAAAAAAAGTTCCTCTGCTACTTAAACAGCCAATACAAAAAGGGAAACAGACCAAAAAAAAAAAAAGATTATATATTTCTTTTTAGTAGACTTGATTCTTTAATGAACCATTTAATTCAGTAACTCCACCTGTAGCGATATAGTAGTCATTATGATTCTATACCAGGACATGTTTTTTGTTAACACCGTATGTGTTAATAGGGAAACTCAGCTGAATTGTGAAGCATCATTCATAAGACTAGAAAGAGCAAAAAAAAAAAATGAATAAACAGTGCAACAGTGATAAATTATTTTGCATATAAAAAAATACTTAAATAATATTTTATTTCATCAACTTGGAGAACGCATGCAGTCTAACTTTTCCTCCAATAATTCTTCAAACCCAGTCATCTCTTGGCCTTTACTAAACCATTACAACTGTGTAAGAAAACCTGTCTACTAACCTCAAGGCATTCACTAAGTGGTATCTGCACTAGAGGGATGTATTAGCAGCGATTTCATGTAGTGGACTGTGTCGAGGGAAACAGCAAAGCTTTTTACACATAAAATGCCCCGGTCCTAAGGGAATGAAGGAAAAAAAATCCTTAAAAACAAAACAAAAAACTAAACAAAACACACACACACACAAAGCAGCAATGTGCTTCCTTGAATTAACATGAAATTAGGTCATACTATTTACAAGATAACAGACCGGAAATGGAAAGGAAAAACAATATTGTAATGATCTGTAATGGACGTTAGTGCTAGGTTTTGCACAGTTATTGTTCCTTTATGTTTGGTTGTTTTGGGGGGTTTAACCGGAAGGGGTGTTTTTGGGCGGGGGTTTTTCTGAGAGCGTTGTTGCAAGCAGTCCCGAACAAGTTAGCTGTATGCTGTGTGAGCTGTTTGGTGTGTTCACCCTTAATAAACCTACGTGGCAGACAAAACCTCGGTCTGGTACTTGAAGGCATAGCGAAGCGTTACAATATTATAAGAAGGTGTAGGCTTGTTCTGCTGAAGGCTGCTTGCACAGGTGTTCACAATAGGTTTAGATTTAGAACAGGATTAGCAGGGCAATTGAAGATGATTCGCTAAAATACATATATTGTGTTTTTATATATATATAAAATGATGACCATTTAAAAAAAACTCAGTTAAGTGAGGAACAGCAGGTTTCTTGTTCATTTGCTCAATAAAAAAACAGTCTTTGTGAAAGTAAAGTGTGTTTTTATTATTTTAGTATTATATGTTAATTTAAAGTCCAATCAGAATAATAATGAAAATGCCAAAAGATGCTGGTGAGTATTGATTGCATTATTGCAGCACACTTTATTCATTCCATGCACCCATGTCCATCTGCTCATCTCCATGTTTGGGGATAAATATGGAGATGAGCAGATGGATGTAGACACATGGGAGTTTATCAATAGTTCTCACTTAGACCTTCACCCCAGCCACCTTTTACACTCTAGCAACAATAGGCCAAAGACGACTAAATAGACTAATCAATCAACAGCTCAAAGTGACATTTTGCTTTTCCTCTACCTCACCGCCCTATTTCATCTGTTCGTACTCGCCACACAAGCCTATAGACAGCCAAGGAGCCAAAGAATATTGAGGTTTTGGGACAGGTCTGCCAGTATCTCATCTAACCTTGTTTTCCTTTCTTCCTTTATTGACACAACATACAAAAATGCCCTTTCTCTGCCAGACTCCCCCTCCTCTTTTCTATTTCTCTCCCACTTGCGTTCACTGAGGCCTAATTACATGGTGGACAGAGTAATCGATACAGGAGAGACTGAAAGTCCCCAGCAGGCAGCGTGAGGACCCTCTTAACTCCCTTCAGTCGACCCATACTTACACTTGTACACTAGCAAGCCATCTTGACGTTTTGCAGACATTAGACCCAGCCTTGCCTATTCCCATAGTGCACTACATGCTGCATAAACAGAGGAAGTGCATTACACTTTACCCCTGGGCATAAAAAATACACATCTAATGGAAAAAATGGGGGAAAGCTGTTTACACCATGTTGTTAATTTGTTGTTGCAAATGGCTACACCCAGAACTTGTGATGAGCCACATTTATTTTTCATGTTATATTCTGTCACGCCAAGTTTACTTAAGAAGCAGTCCAGGAAAAAGTAATCAAAAGACCTTAACTGTGTTACATTTGCTGAACTGACTGTATGTTTTGTGAGTGACATTCATTCATTGTAGCCAAAGCTTAAGTAACTGAATTAATCTGTTCTGCAATCCTCCTTTCCAATAGCTAAACTTCACAAATTGATTGCCTATGTGGACAATGGATCACTAAAAGAGAGGACTGACGCCTGATGCATCTAACAGCATCTATTTTATGTATATATTATATATAATCTAATATAGATTATCTTCTTGATTTCATTATCTAACTTTTAATTTTTTTTATACAAATACATATCCACAATGAGAATTTTCATTAAGACATTAAGGTTTTTTCAATCTTTCAAGACATGTTTCACATTTCAAATCCATTTTGATTATATATATAAAAAGAAACGTATATGTGAAGGGCATTGTTGATTGAAATTTTAATATTTTACAGTATTACGGTATAACACATAATAGAAATACCGCTAATTAGCTGTCTTTGTAAAATACTTTTTTGCTTCCATGGCACAGCAGCTCAGTCTTGTTTTTACAAGTGCACTTCTAATTAACTCAGGATGACCTTTGATGTAAGCAGAATTTCAATAACAGTCATTTCAAATGAGAAGCTTTACAAAATGCAATCTGCTAAATTTTTGCTAGCACGAACATGCAAGAATATTATTTTACAGTGCAGACAAACCTGGTAGCTTCAAATAAATTCAGTTGAAATAAGATCACAATTGCTGTTTCACGTGTTTATAAATGTAATTATGTGTTAATGGTGTGTAGCAGCTCATGGTGAGATTTCTTTTTTTAAATTTTACAAGTAGATACATTTTGTCAAATTACTTGTTACAATGCTCCATCTATACTATTTCACTTTTATGGCTGTATTTGGGACAGATTTGTGGCATTACACACACTTTTATCCCATTAAATTGATGCTTTACGAGACACACATACATATGATTTTGTGTCTAATTGATTTAGTGCAGGGTACATATTATTTCACTGATGTATTGCAGATTGCACAATGTGGGCTCTGTGATTAATTTTACTGCTGCAGGTTTTAGCCCATGTGTTGCCATAGGAACTTCAGCCACATAGATTTACTGTTTTCTCCTCTTCAGGTTCCAATGATATTTACATGAGTTACCATACTAATATTTTGTATCCACAGCCCAAAAGAATGTACAACTGAGGCTGGAAGTGATAATAATTAAAAGTACTGGCCAAGCTGTTACGTGTGCACCAAGTTTATGACAAAATCCATCCAGAAGTTGAACAAGCATTCACTCAAAGCCACCGTATCAAAAGAAAAAATACACATATTCATTGAATCATGTTTCAGTCCAGCTTTGTCCAGTCATTGGCAGGATTTTTCGATATTTGCCATTTTTTCTATCTGCTGGTGGTACATGCCATGCCCGGGCCTGTCCTTGCAAGCCTACCTCGGACTATGAGTGAGAGATATATGATTGAAGCCATACCGGCTCAGACATCGCCCGGATTAACAAGGTCCATGTCTGATATTGAGGAACCAGGGCATACTGACAATAAGTGGGCTACTGGAACAAGGACAAATGAGATGTGAACCGTGAACTGCTGGAATGCTACTACACATGTAATCCCAGTGAAAGGGGTTATATGAAGAGGATGTGGGACCTGCGGATTGTTCAACACCCAACATCCAGACTGACATTGAAACAAGTAGTAGGGGAACAATATAAGAAGAGCACCCCCACTAAGGCTGGAGACAGAGCAATACTTGAAGAGCATGGGAGAAGGATGCAACACTGAGGTATTTGACAGCTGGCAGGGCGTAGCTGTTGATTGCCAAGGACTTGTTCTCTCCATTCAGCTGACTCCTCAGGACTTGCCTTACTCTCTGCAGGTACTTGGTGGGCTAAGAGAGCTAAGATCTTGTGGGACAAACTTGTAATGGGTAACCATCACAATTAAGTTTAAGTATCTCGTTAAGGATCTCGTTCACGCATTAGAGAAGAGGGGAGAGGGAGATTTACAGATGGATTGGGGCCACAGCTGTACTGATGCCAACAATGTACCGGCCCATTGTGGTGAAGAGATAGCTGAGCATATAAAGCCCTCACCTGTTGTCATGAGCTTGAGGTAGTGACAGAAAGAACAAGAGCGTGAATACAAGTGGCAGAAATGAACTTCCTCCAAAGGGTGGCTGGCCTCTCCCTTAAAGATAGGGTGAAGAATGCAGTTATCCGAGAGGGGCTCAGAGTAGAGCTGCTACTCCTCAACATCAAAAGGAGCCGATTGAGGTGGTTCAGGCATCTGACTGGGGCGCCTCCTGGGTGCCTCTCCAGGGAGGTGTGCTGGGCATGTTCTACAGGGAGGAGGCCACGGGGCAGACCCAGGACACGCTGGAGAAATTGTATCTCTCGGCTGGCCTGGGAATGTGTCAGTAGAGGAGGTAGCTGGGTAAAGGGAAGTCTGGGTTTCTCTGCTTAGGCTGCTGCCTCCGTGACCTGGTCCCGGATAAGCGGAAGAAGATGGATGGATAGTTGGATGGAAAATATGTTTCCTGCTAGTTTGAAACTGGTAAATTAGAGTCAATTTCAGCCTAGTAAATTCCCCATTATTGTGGTTTTAAATGATCTTTGGGTGAGGCTAAATTTGATCTCTCTCCCTCCATTTCCCAGATTTAGAGAAGTAAGAAGCGCAGGCAGGTTCTCTATCGTGTACAGCTTGCAGCTTGATCTAAGCACCATCATTTCTGTTTACGTGTGTGCAACTTTCTGGAAACTCAGCAGCTAAACTGGAATGAAGATTAGACTGTGGACAATTATGGGGACGTTTGAAAATTATTTCAGATAAACATTCAGCTGTATTGCAACCTGACACAAGAAGCTGAAACGAAAAGGAAGATGAAACGCTAAATATGGAGGCAGAAAGAAACTGGATCATCTTGAAAGACAAGCTGATGCTATTCCTAAAGTCATTCCTCTGCTTTGTGAAAAGAGTAGGAAAGTTTTTAATAGAAAAAGTGGGCTCAAATAGAGACAATGAAGCATAAGTCCAGCTTTATACCAGCAACATTTAAATGATACATTGCCAAAATTGAGATAATATTTTACCTCTCTAAAATCAACTACAAGGGGAGACAAAGATTACATACTGTAGGCACTGATGCTTTAAGCAAAAGCTCTCCAGCACAAATGTATGCTAAATGAAAAGCTAGCCACATCTCCCTAATACAAAATTTGCCTGCATAAAGAAGTAGGGAGCTTGCTCTAGATTTTAGATTATTTTTAAAAATAAAACAGTTATTATCATTCAAAAGCAAATGCAGTGCATGAGATTCAGTTTACCCGACCAAACTCAACACTGTGGGACTACATGCCACTAAAAAACAAATATGTGACCTTTTCATGTTCATGTTGATCACAGCTGTGGTAAGAAGAAAAATGACTAGCCAATAAGGCCTCCTCACTGGGGGATCTTCAGGATATGGAGTATTTTTGACCCTAAAAAATCTTTATGATATACAAACCTGTATTTGAAAAAACAGAAAAAGGGTATAGTCTAAACAAAAGGCACACCCTCCACTTTGTGTTCAAATGGTAACTGTTTGGGAAAGAGTCACAAACTATGACATGATGACAAATAATCCAGTTTTAACAGGTTCTTCTGAGATCATATCACCTCAATTCATCAATGTCTTTTTGTCTATTTTTGGCCTGAGTGATTCCAGTTTCCCATCTCAGTAAATCATTGATAGTGAACCCCTTTCCTTCTCATTTGGCTCTCTCCCAGCCCTGGCTTTGTTCTGGCCACATCTTGAAGGCTTAACGTGGGTGTTCTGACACTACAGGATGAGAAGGGAGCACAAAGCCAGAGCTAATTAAAGTAGGCAAACTTCAGCAGCCTTGTCTCACTCTCATTGACCTTTATCAAAACACTGGCATTCATGTCGGGCAAATGCTGGCACATTCCAGTGAATGCAGTGTAGGGGAAGGAGTAAACAAACACAGCCTCATTAGATTGCAACAGAGGCCATCCTATCACCCTGGTAATCTTGTGATACTTAACACACATGCAAACACACGCACTCAATAGGAATTTTAAGATGTGGATGGGTTAATGGAACCACCACTTGCGCCAGTAAATTACAAGTCACATTTCATATCACTTGATAGAAACAACAAAAAGTAATCAAACAGCTTGAAGTGCTTAATCATATATCATTCACGGGTGAGCAGTTTTTCCACTGAAAATAATTTCTTTTTTTCTTCAAATGTTGCTTTTGTCAAAGATGATCACTGATTTTCCTTAATCACTGCCTTGCAGACATTCTGGCTGGCAATGTTTTAAGGTTATCTGAGAAAATTTAACCTCCTGCTTTTCCCTCAAGCAGGACTGGTTTGATAGGCACTTCTTAATTACCATACGGTCAAGCTCTTCCAACAAGATCTCAATAGGATTGAGATCCAGTGACTGTGCTGGGTACTCCATTATGGACAAAATACCAGTTGACAGTTTCTATCTAAGTAGCTCTTGCATAGTTTGGAGCTGTGCTTTGGGTCATTGTCTTGTGGTAAGAGGAAATTGGCTCCAATTAAGCGCCCTCCACAGGGTATGGCATGGCTTTGCAAAATGGAGTGATAGTCTCATTCTTTGCAACTGTGCCTAGAATGTAAGCTTCCTAGAGTCTCCTCTTCACTGACAGTGATACTGGTGTTTTCTGGCAGCATTTAATCAAGCTGCCAGTTGAGCACTTGTGAGGCATATGTTTCTCAAAGAAGAGACTGATGTACTCTTGCATGTCTAGGACTTAACTCTTTGCTTTTTGTTCTGGTTGTTCACTGTTGTATTCAATATTGAGCTTAAAAAAGAATTAACAGAAAGCTGCCTAAAAATGGTTTATGAAAGAGTTGCCTATTGATGCCTCAACTGCAGTGCAAATGTTTTTATTAAAAATAACAATATTCTATTAGGTGGCCTAAGAATTCAAGTCAGTGAGCAAACACACACAATTGCAGGGCCCTGGAACTGGCTCACTTTAATGGCACACAGTAATCATCAGTCTTAGTGATGTCTAACGCGTCTCCTGTTGAAAGTGGTTGATTGTGGAGTTTGGAATGACAATGAAAAAATTATGAACCAAAAAATGAAGATAGGATAGGGCTCAAACAAAAAATAATTACACACAACAAATGATACAAAAGTATGAATAATTCAGCACATATTAAACTTTTTTTTTCATTGTAGTGTAATAACATTAGCCGTGTATTCATACAATTGTGTAGATTTTTCATCTCTCTGTTACCTAACTGGTTTCAGTAATATTCCTATCACCACTTAGCTCTAACAACCCAAATAGCAACAGACATATAAATTGTTGTATGAAGGAAACATTGATCCCCTTGGCTTAAAAAAATAAAATGTTGGAGACCATGCCAAGCTGTGATGTAGTATTGCACCATACTGCACTGAAAACAGTCGGACCCCAGACTGAGCAGATAGCAAAACAACATAGAGATAAACAGACATAAGTCTCTATGAATTTTGTTTTAATGAGCAGTGGGTAATCCATGCAGACACAATATTCTAGTGCACATTTAAGGTGTTTTCAACACCCTTAGACAGCTAAACGTACCTGCAGTAACAAGAATATATGCAAATTAGAATGCATCCTATATTTATGTTTAGAAATTAAACTCTGTGCAACAAGTTGAATATTGCATGACCATGCTAATGCAATTATCCAGCCATTTTGTGTATCTTAACTCCTCTGTGGGATCATGGGGTGCTGGAGCATCCTGCAGAGATGAACATAAATAAACACAGTCCTGTGGGCAACTTAGAATATCCGATTCACCTGACCTGCATGATTGAACTGCTGGAGAATATGGGAACACCCAGAGGAAATGCACGTAAATACCAGCAACACGTAAAGTCCACACTGAATAATCCCAGTCAAACCTGATTGTTTTTGAACCACAGAGCATTCTTGCTGTGAGGCTAACCACAGAGGAAACGTGTCATGTAGATGTGATTAATGCTGCTGAAATATAATTTATGCTGAATTGCCCACACTGAATATCAAAACAATAAAAGCTGCAGCTCACAGGGATGTATTGGACCTACTTTTTTTGCTAGGTCTTTTTTTTATGATGATGTCACCAGCAAATCCAAATAACTGGAAATTCTAACATGTGACCGCAACATAAGTCGTGGGGCTCTTTAAAGGAATGGTGAAACATATATGTGGAGGTATGTGGTTATTTTTGGTGCTCGATGAGACAAACAACTCTTATTAATGAAATGACTCACTCATGGTTTGATTTTTCAATTTACTTGAGGAAAAAGTCCCAGGAGTGCAGAGCCTGACAGAAGGAAACAGTGTGTGCATGTTCTTTCTCACTGAGTTCAGGCAGCTGAGGGAATGAGTTACAGCGCAGCCTTTCACCTGCATTGTTCCCTCAGCACCTTCGCCTAGACGTCACTCTGACCTCAGCCAGCAGCAACTGAAGAGATAACTCACTCAAAACTTTGTGTCACTGAGTTTGAGTCATTCTTTTCAAGCTCAGGAGGTGGCATTTCCAACAAATGTGAGCATTTTAAGAATAGTTATTTTCTGCCTCCTTGTTGCTGTGTGTTTTTTTTTTTTTTTGCTTTCACCAATGTTCTTGGCTAAACTCTGCAAGCTAATTCACATCTTTAGGGCTGGCAATTATTAAAAACGATAACTTCTTGGCAACATCCTCCTCATCTTAAAATATTGGACAGTTTATGCTCTTGTCAACATATTTGCAGGTCTGAAAGGCACTGACCTACAGATTAACAACCATCAGCCACTTTGTTAGGAAAACCCCTTCATTGCTTGTTAAGCTACATAATGAGCCAATCACATGGCAGCAACTCCATGAATTTAGGCATGTACCTGTAGACATGATCAGATCAACCTGTTTAATGTCAAGTGAGCATCAGAATAGGGAGGAAAGGAAATTTAATTGACTTTGAATGTGACATGGTTGGTGGTGGCAGACAGGCCGGTCTGAGTATTTCAGAAGCTGATATCCTGGGATTTTCCTGCACAGTTCTGTGTGGCAGTTCTCTGGGCAAAACTGCTTTGTTGATGCCAGGGGTCAGAGGACAAAGGCTAGACTGCTTTTAGCTGATGGGAAGGCAACAGAAACTCAGATAACAACTCGTTCCAACCAAAGCATGTAGTCTCAAAGCAGATGGGCAACAGCAGCAGAAGACCACACTCCTGTCAGCTACGAACAGGAAACTGAGGCTAAAGTTTTCACAGGATCACTAAAACTGGACAACAGTAGATTGTAAAAACATTGTCTGGTTTGATGACTGTTGATTTCTGTTGCAACTTTTGAATGGTAGGACTAGAATTTTGAATAAACAACACGAAAGCATGGCTCCATCTTGCCTTGTATCAACAGTTCAGGCTGCTGGTAGTGTAATAGCGCAGGATGTAATTTTCTAGGTACATTCTGGGCTCCTCAGTACCACTTGAGCATAATTTAAATTCCACAGCCTACCTGAGTATTGTTGCTGGCCGTGTCCATCCCTTTACGTATCCAGTGTGCCCATCTTCTGAAAGCTGTTTGTGACAGGATAGCGTGCCATATCACAAAGCTCAAATCATCGCAAACTACTTTTTTGAACATGACAATGAGATATGGTGGAATGAGGGATTCACTTGGATGTGCAGCTGATGAATCTGCAGCTACTGTGTGATGCTTTCAGGTCAGTATGGACCCAAATCTCTGAAGAATGTTTCCAGTATCTTGTTGAATCTGTGCCATGAAGAATTAACGCAGTTCTGAAGGGAAAACCAACCCTAGGTCCAACCTAGTACAAGCAAGATTTACCTAATAAAGCGTGATCCCGTGGTCAGAGCTCTCTCGCTATATATATAGCACTGCTGTGCTTTTTGTTCAGTTTTGTTTTCTTTCTTTTTGGCTCCTCTTTGTTGCTATCACTTTGCTGTTACTGCTACCTTTATGGGCAACAAGATCCATAGCCTGAACATTTGTCCATGACAGCCTTATGTCAAAACTATAAATTATTCCTTTCAGATTTGTTTCTGTACTGTTGGATTTGATTGATTTAAAGTATTTCACTAGCTTGAGAACCAGACAAATCGGAGAGCTCATGTTTCATTTGTTCTGGCACAACGCGTTTGGCTGTGCTCCCGTTCAAACAGTTTTCCACGTGGCCTTTTTTCCAATACTGATTTAATCCCAACGGTTTGTCTGTGAGAAAGCTCTGTAACAATCACTGATATTTGCATGTATTTTTCTGTCACCCAGCACTACGTCACATGCGTTGTTGGCCCGGTTGCTATCAGGTTGCAAACACAAGCATTTTGTTCTCAACATGCTGGAAATTAAAACTGAACTGTCTTAGACTACTTTACATTTGGGCATATGCTGGCTAATATTATATTGCTTCAAATGTAGCGCTTGAGCTTTGCTTATTATTTAAATATGAAACCTTTTGTAGCCCTAAATTATAGTGAGCAAATCATTGATATTTTCATCTTGAGAGCAATGCTACCTGTTCACATTACACCCATACAGGAAGGTTTTGAAGTGAGGAAGCTTTTAAGCAAGCTTTTAGACAGAGCCAGCCTGTCTCTTTGTGTTCCACATCAAGTTGACAGGAATTCAATAATTCCAGGGTCTCATTAAGTATTGGCAATTTACCTGGTGTAACATGTCTGAAGCACATCTGCAGTGAGAACCCCCTTGCACACCAAGTCTGGAGTGCAGCACAATCTGCAGTAGCACCAGCAGTTATTGTTCATGCAGCACCTCACTCTGGTGCCCAGTGCTTCACAATTCTTATTCAGAGAGAGACCTTCTCACAGCTACTGCGCCTGCAATCTCTTTACTTTGCTGCTGACAAAAAAAAAGAGAGGAAATCAATGAAACCAAGGATCAATAAGACTCTTCCACTGCCAAAGCTATCTTCTTCTTTTTTAAATGATTATGTAAAGTTCAATAGTGAAAACAGCTGCAGTCTGAAATTAATTCTTCCCATTGTCCTCTGAAAGGGTACAAAACCAAAGCTTATACTGAATACCTGGTGGTCTATTTGGAGGTATTTTTACTTGATGCATCATCTGTAAAACAGTAATAGATTCATGCAGTTTTTAAGCAATTTAACTTCCACAGAAAAAGCCACTTGAGCCCCCTGTTATTCAGTCCAGGCATCTTCAAGGTCTGTGATAAGAGAACAAAATGCGCAAAAAAATACATATATAGTGGATGAGTAGGACATGCATTAATTCAAAATACTACATAATCATATGGTTTTTACATTAAGTTTGTGGACTAGCATTTATTTTCTAATTTTTGGTTACCAATATATCACAGTACAGTATCTTAAAACATGCACACACACTGTTGTGAGTCAACCTTCACAGGTCAAATTTCCTACTTCTTCTCTAACATTATCTTGCACTCCTTTTTATCTCCATTGTAGCCAGGCATAGCATTCGTAACTGTTATCTCAGTTATGCAATGAAAGATGATGTTGTGTCAAAGCTGACTTTATTCAGTTGAAAGAGAAGAAAGGGAAAGATTGAACAGATACTGTTAAAAAATAAATCACATCAGTGCGAGAATAAACCAGAAGCAATACACAAGTCATATAACCCTGCATAATGGTGCTCAGAATGATGATGCAAATGAAGAAACAAAGACTAAAATGTCTTTATGTCTGTGCATCCATCAGTAAGTACACTACTGGCTGCAGTTTTGTGATCCCTTTAATTTATTCAGTAGTGTTCCAGACAGATATAACTTTTTAATGTTACCCGAGGACAGCCTTTTAACCCAGCCTGATTCACCCAAGACCACCCAAGTTACACCTTGACAAAATAATTACATTTGTAAGAGAGGAGTATGTATATATATATATATATTTAACTTAATTTATACTAGCTTTTGAGCTTTACTTGCGCAAACTGTGCTATCTCGACGATTTACTTCTGCAATGGCGCAAGGACTCAAAGAACTGCTTACCTTAAAATCCGTTAGATTTCAAATATTATGGTTGTGTAATATGGCTTTCATTGTTTGTGTGATGGAGAATAGTCTAAACTTTAGCTGGAAATGTCACATGACTCATGATAATTAATGACTCACACTTCTTAGTAAACCAGTGTTTCCGTAAATGAACTGGAATTGGACCTTTTTTTTTGTTTTTACATTGGTATACTGTTCTGCTACTACACACACACACACACACACACGCGCACATACAACCATTAGTATATTTGACCTCACTTAAGTTGAGGTTAATTGTTAGTTTGCATATTTGATTAGTAAAACCAACTAATCATTTTACAGTGTTGGTCGGGTTTTACATGCATTATTTTGAATCAGAAGGCTTATATAATAATTTAAATAGTTCATTTTGGACAATGTGCTTTTAGCCAAGCATCAGGAGTTGAACCAGCCTATCAAATCGATCCAGCCTGTGTCTGGCTTGTGTTTCTGTTTAGATGTGAGAGTGGAATCTTCCCAATGTGGTAGGAAATTATAAAAGAACAGACTGAAGCAGGTTAAACTAATACCCCTGAAATCACAATTTGTGTCCACTGTTGAAGACCTGCACGTGCAATTGTTTTGAAAATGAGCATGCTCCCAAGCTGAAATTAGCATTTTTTAAAAATGGGACTAACCATTTTGTATACATTTATGTTTATTTATTTTAAATGAGGGGTGCATTTTTGAAGTCCAGTTGTATGGTTTGTTATCTGTTTTCCCCTTAGTGCGCTTTTGTTAGCCAAGTATAACATATTCATTTGAGTTTTTTCCTTGTCTGCCTTGAATGAGGTAGATCTAATGTGTATAATTAGTTTAATTTGGCTACATATTACGCTTTGCTACTTCAAAGTTGAAATAACATTTTCCAACTAATAAACGTGTAGCAGTTATTAAAAGTGCCCCATAACACTCTCCCATAATTATATTTTCTAACACGGTGCTTGAAGTGCAGCCATTGTGAACTGAAAAGACCCTGTGTAATTTTTTCTGCTTTTATCCATCAAGGAACTGACTACTTCCTGTGTCTCCTCAGAAAAGCTGTAAAAAGATATGGCAACAGGTGATTGATTGAATAATCCGCCGCGGTTCTTATCTGAGCTTACTTCATCACTCCATCCAGCCTCCAAAGATAAATCTTCATATCTCTTCACACTAAAAGATGGGTTACAGGTGAAAACAGGACTTCCAAGTCTATCTCCAAAGCTCTCACTGTTTCTTTTTAACTTGTCACCCTGATTTGATTTTCCAGCTGTTAGCCGTTTTTCTACATTATATAGGCTTGTGCAGAGGCTGTTTTTTTCCTCATTATGGTCATGGAGGGCAGACCATACAAATCAATGTTTGACTCCTCACTTTAACCTTGGGATGTCATTAATGTCTGCACATAAAAGCTAAGCTTGACTTGAGCTAATTTAGCTAAATGAGGATATGTCCCAGCTGAGATAGAAAGATGAAGGGGAACCTCAGCAGCATGACATTTCTACCTACATGAATGACTATAGACTCATTCTAAAACACTTGAGGCTAAGGGGCAGATTTGACATTCATGATTTGTAGCCTCTTTACGCATTATAGCTGCAATATTTGGAAAAAAATATATGTGTGTGTGTTTGTGTTGTTTCTTTTTTTGTCTGCTCCTTTTAAGGGTCACCATAGTAGATGATCTGCCTCCATCTCACTTAGCATCATCTTCTATCACACCAACCCTTTGCAGTGTTTAGTGAAATTTAAAGGTAGACTTCAAGAAATTTTTAAAGATTTGTTTAGCACACGAAGCCTTGATGATGGAGAGGGGGTGTCAGCTTATTCTATGTCCATTTTAATAAAACAGGTAGGTTGAGCAGATGCAGGCTCAGCCAGCACTTTCAGATTGGTCTATATGAACAACCGCTGAATGTCCAAATTTAATACACCACCTTTCATTAATATTTTTCACTCCCCTGTAGATACTGATGTTTAACAATGTTCCACAGTGCTCAAAACCTCAGGCCTTTTAATTCAGCCTTTTATCTTATACATATATTTAGTAAACTTTGAATCAAGGTATAAACCTGTTTTTCTGAGCACATTAACAGCTGTTTATTCAGAGACGTGTTCACAGGGCAGCCACTACAAATATATGATTTTATTTAATATGATGCATTACTGTAGATTAAACAGAATACTATGTATTTAAAATGAACTCAACCTTAAACATCTGCAGCAGTAAGACTGATCCATATAACACTAATAGGGGACATTTTTTCTACAGAATAAGTACTTTTACTTTGGATACTTTATGTAGAATTGGCCTATAATCCAGTTTTATGTGTATTGATTTTTTTTCATAGTGTTTTATTGCTACTTTTGCTAAAGGCATGATTCTAAAAAGTTCATCCAGCACTTTTCATTGCAGCTAATAGGAAATATTTAGATGAGAACTATAGAAGTAATAGTATTTTACAAATCTTCAGCCAGGAAAAGTGCAGCAAGATGCAGGACCATGTCAGCATATATAAAAGAATAAAAGACAGGCACCATGAAGATTTGGTGTTGGTGATGGTGGTGAGATGTCATTGTTTCTACTTGCCTTTCTGTATGCCACTGATGCATAAAAATGTGCCCATGCATGCAGCTTGCATGTATGTATCTTCTGTATGCGACAACTTATTGTATTATTTTTAATAATAGTGGTGTAATTGCAAGCAACTGTAATTTTAGCTATTGCTTATTTTAAAATGTACATTGAACTGTTGAGAGTTCTAGTACTGGCTCCATGTGTTTGTATTATATATTTATCCAGGGATCTCCTGTGGTGCTCAGTAACATTGTGGGTGTTAAAAGTGAAATTCCTAATAGTGGAAACATAAGAGCGAATGTATTAATATATTAAATGACAGAATATGTTCTGGAGCCTCTTCCCACATTACAGTTACATTAGAAACAGAGTAAAATTAAACAAACCATTGCTTTTTGCATGTTTTTATCTAATAAGTTTGGCTGAGATTATGTAAATTCATCTTAAGGAAAATAATAGCAGTCTCAATGCATTTTCAGCAAATGCAGATTAGTGATTTACTATTACTATCACATACAGTGTTAGGATATTCTTGGAAAGTGTAAATCAGCATCTAAAATATGTACATCATGTCTGTTTGTTTAGGTTAGATTCAGACTGTGTTAATGGTTTTAAAATAGCCTTTCTTCCCTGGTGCCATCAGCTGTGCTTTGCTGCTGCGAAAAGTTTACCACAATTTTTATAAGTGCTGCCATAAGTGCCCCAAAGAAAGCCTGTATTATAATAGACAAGCCAGTTTTAGAAAAGAAAGTGATAGAATTCGGTAATAAACACCCAAACATAGTGTCTACACACATACAACAGACTCAGTACACAATCATTATAGTGAAAATGATCATATGAAACAGGCATGTCTGTAAAGAAAGTGGGACATCATGTGTGATCGCAGTAATTCGGTCCAATGTGCATCACACAGGGAAATACTATCAGCAGTCTGCATTGATTCAGGAATGTCCACTTTTCTAACTTTGTGTTTTAATCCTCTGATGCAAAATGTACTCAATATAAGCAGCCTGACCAGAAGACATTCACACTCCCACACATGCTCTCTCACACATATTATCACCCCACATAATGAGACGCTTTTCTTCATTTAAATGGTTTAAATGTTTACTTGTAAAGGGGGGTTTTTGTCACTCATATCCATCTCTGATCCATCTCCATTTGAGATGTGCATCTGTGTAATCTTGAATCCAGCTGGAGTGCCAATTGTTCTTATTATTATTCTGTGTAGAGATATTCTTTATACCACCACCAGATCTGTTCATCACATGGGTGAGCTCCTCCAGCCTGCTTCTTGGCAGAGACTATAATTACCGCCAGAGCAAGTCTTGATCAGAATAATGGGAAATTAAATATTTTAAGAGGAAGGATACCCGCTCTTTAAAGTCTTAATCAATTTTATAGATATTGTCAGGAAATTAAATGAGAGAGATAAAATTAGCATTTTCTAACTCTATCAGAGAAAGCCCTCCTTTTCTACCGCCATACTCTAAATACAGAATCCCAAATTGAGAAATGATTTCCAATGTAAATGTCTCCATTAAATTAATAGATTTTGCTCTGAAGCAGAAGGTTGCTGCGGGTTTCAAAATCTGTGTATTAATTTTATGAGAAATGAAAAGCAGAAGATAACCTTCTCAGTTCCCGTACTGAAAGTTTGAAAAGATTTGGGTCTGAAAGCATATTGATTTCCAAAAAAAGGTATGCCATATAAGCCTGTCACTAGTTGAGCTGCCGTCTTTTTTTGCATACGTCATTCTCAACAACAGTATTGAGAGTGCCTGTGTTTTCATATTCTTGGGAATGGCCTGTCGATGAAAATGTGCAGTTTTCTGAGAAAAGAAATATAAATAAAGGAACAAACAGTGGACTTTATGAGACTCTGACAGGATTTGGTGAAGTGCAAGGTCCAAACAAAAGAGAATAAATGTTTGTACTTGGCATGAATAAAATGGAGCAATGGTATGTGTATCGTGATTGACTTACCGTAAATGCGTGCTGGTGCTATGGATGTGATTGTAGACTGTTTATGAGAGCATAACTCATGGCTGTGCTTTTATTGTACTGATTCTTGACTGAAAGTACTGCATTGCATGCATTTCTTTTGTGCTATAAATTCACACTGAGAGAAGAATTGGAGAAGTGAGGGTTATATTGCATGTGCAGGTATAATCAGATATGTGTTTTCAGACTCACATGGG
>VUQK01027661.1:5636-20109 GCA_015106715.1 Bujurquina vittata | reverse complement strand
CCCCCAGTTAGGACAACAGTAATGCACAGTGAAAAAAATAAATTTTCAGTGAATAACTGAAAATAAATCAATGAATAATCATTGAGGATGCTGTAGTGGGTTGTAAAAGTTACTATGAATAATGGCCAAGCAAACGAGGCAGTGCAGTCAACTGGTGTATATGAGTTGAAGTAGATCATACTCCAGTTCTCAGCTCCAGTGTTTTGCTCTTGAGGGATCATTTGACCGTCTGCATGTAGGACTCAATGTGCCTCATGCAAGAACTTTTTTTTTGCATTTTATATATTTCTATCGTAAATCTCTTATTTTTTCTGTGGGTTGGTTTGGGCCAACCTGTTGTAAAATGTTCTTTTAAGACAAATACCACGAGGTGCAAATTATTGAGTTTTATATGGGCACACAACCCTAGGATAAGATCTGCAAAGGCTTTACAACTGTGCACATGTTCATATTTCTTGCTAAAACTTTTTATCTTTATGCCAGCACCATTATTATCCTGTTAAAATAGGGAAACTACCAACCCACAATCAGTGAACACTGATCATGATTCATTACATTGAGAATCAATAAAAAATACATTTCAAAAGTTACTTACAAAATGAGTAGTTACACTTATGTTGTCCTAATTATACATCACTACTATTTAAATTATTTCAACATGAAATTGACACTATCTCGTTTAAAATTTCTAACAGCACTAACTTATAATAAACCCTGCTTTGAAAACGTCTTATTCTCTGATTTTGTTTGAGCTACATTTACATGCAAACGTTTGTGGACGGTGCACAGTGGTGAAAGCCAGCGACCACATACAAATGCCACGTTGCGGTGGGGGCGGCGTGGGCTCGAGTTCCGGCTTGTCGCCACTTTGCCCGCATGTCTGCCCCTGTATCTTTCCCCCATTTCCTATCTCCCTTCACTGTTGATAAAAGCTGCTGTCCAAAAATGCAAAAGAAATAAAAAAAATATTTTTTTGTGGATGCAACACAATAGCAAGATAGTTTCAGTTGTGATAAAAAAAAACCAAAAAAAAAAACCAAACTTTTCTATCCTCCCAACTACCCACTGAAGCTCAAATTAATTCCACATCAGTCAGTTTTGTAATTTGTTTATATAGATTGTATTTGATTTAAGTAGATCCATCTTTCCATCATTAGGCTCCTGGGGACCTGTGGTAGAGTAGCTGGTATGGGGTGGTGTTTACCCCTTTATTTTACAGCCCTTGATTTGATTATTAACATAATCAATACCCCCAAATTGCTCCGTGAGGCAGTGTTCAAACAGACTTTATTCTTTCAAAAACTCCACCTTATTGCACCTCCCTTATTCTTTTGCAGGGCAGCATTTTCCATGACATGATATTTAAGCTCTATATTTAACATAAAATACATTACGCCATTTGAAAAAAAAAAAAAACAGGCTGTCTCTGTTTGATTTGTGCCACAGGCCTACCTGAGTATGAGAAAATTGGGGAATTTAACAAATTCTCTAAAACACACGCTTCCCTCTTAGAAATGATTCTGTTCATACTATTGATTCGTGCATGGGGCTCAATGAACCTAAATGGATGACATCTTTTACCCGTGTGTAAGTGTAGTTCCAAGACTAAATTCATTTTCTTACTGATCTACTTCTTCCATAGTGCGTGACATGTAAAGCGAGGTGATGAAACGACCTCACTGGATAAACTGATAAATAATAGTCATGGTTTCTCAGCTCATTTCCTTTGATTGACTCAAGCTCACACTTAAAAGGAAATGAACCTGGGCAGGAGTGACAAGCCTATTCAGCATAATGCATTGTGGTCTTCCTAAGACTTCAAATTTGTGCTTGCTGTCTGGAAAAACCACCATCCTCTGCCATAGGAGTGGTTAATGAAGTGTGTTCCTGGGCCCTGGTTGGCAGTTTGACGAAACCACAGAATGGGGCAATCCTCTTCTCTTCCCTGAAGAAAGGACAGGGGAGTAAGATGGTTGTGAATTGCCAGATTTTTCTTCCTGTCAGGAATAGATACGTAGAACCAACCAACCTTACCCCTCCAGCTGTCTAATTGTCGCTCCTTCCTGTGCTTGGAAAAGAAGTAAGCTCTGATGTATGAAAATGTTTAATGTGTTCCTTAACGGATACCTAAAATCCACTTCTTAAACAAGTTGAAAGAGGACTCTGTGTTAAAATTCATTAACCAGCTTTAGTTGAATTCTTTCTTTGGATTGGCAAAATAATTTCCATCATGTTTAGAGTATTTCCAAATGATTGTCCTTCCAGTGCCTGCTCTCCTGAGGTTAACTTAGGGGTGTATAAATACTCAGCGAAGAGATGTGGTTTCGACATACTTCATCATTAGTTGGTGTTTTATTGGTGTATCTTCAACAGCATAGAAAGTTAAGTCTTTCTTTTAATGCATTGGCTTACTGAGGCATGTAAAAGTAATTTCTGCCTTAATCCAGGAGAGAAGAGAGTTGAGACCGATAAGAAACAATCTTACTGGCCCACGGGGTGACAAAGTCTTTTTTCCCGTAAGAATTGCTGTGACAAGACAACTCAGTTGACCTTGTGCTAGTATTACTGCAGCATAACTATTTATGCTACTGGTACTGTAAGAAGCATTTAGGGTGTTACTCGCAATTAAAGGAATCTGTGTATGGCCAAGCCAGCATTCCATTAACATGTGTTGTAATTTATAGTACATGATGATGCTATAACTGGCTGCAAACTACACAAACAAGGTCTCTCATGCACACATGCATGTACAAGTTACCCTAACATAAAAGTGCATAACCTCTGGCATAACAAGTGGCTATAGATCTTGAACTTTTATCCTTTCAGGGAATACACAGTATTCAGCATTAAGATTATTATACAATCTATTTTAATGTTAATCATTACTTCTAAATAATGAGAATATATCATATGGACACAGCAAGCTTTCCCAGTCTTTAACCCCTGCAACTAAATAAGTCTGTTTTAGGCCCACTCACACAGGTCTAAAGACTGACCAGCAACCTCGAATCTCTATGGAAAACTGTGCATTCCCCAACCAGTTGGCAAGTGATTGGTGGAAGTTTCTGGTTGTTGCTACGCAAAATTGGTCCCAAAGAGGGTGCTGCACCAAAACCTCCTTGTTGTTGTCTCCCTGTGTGACTGGGGCAGAGGTGGGGAGTAATAAACATAGGTCATTATTCTACTTAAGTAGAATTTTCAGATATCTGCATATCAGATATCTATAACTTTTTAGATTTACTCCCATACTTTCCATCCTTACATTTTCAAAACAGGCTCATTACTTTAGGTTTAAGACATTTGAGGGAAGTTTTTATTTCACATCACTGTGCGCCTTCGAACATAAAACCAATGTGAACCTAAATGGAGGGAACGATAATACATAAAAGCCAACCCCATTGGTGTATCCATCACTGGGGCTTATCACATACAAAGAGATGAAAGAGGCAAAAACATATAATATATGCATCATTTATTGCGCTATACTCCGGGGTTAAATTGAGCTGAAACGATTCGGAATGGCGTTTCTGCTGCAAATGTCCATAAGTTGTGGTCGCAGTGCTTTAGCATCTAGCTAGTGCTACTAAAGATGAGCGAGCGCACACATTTCTTAAGTGACAGGTAATTTCAAATGCAGCATTTCTAACAGCTCAACAAATATCAGCAAGCACACAAACTGTCTCTGTGCAGTTTGTCACACAGTGTGTGTGCTAGTTAAAAGTACAGCTGATGCATTTCCCAGGGGGAGAAATGAGTGGGAGATAACTTCAGTCAGAGATGGAGAAAGATGTAAGAAAGACAGGAAAGGAGAGAAAGAAGAGAGGTTATATTTAAAGGTAAGGACTGTTCAGTGACATTTGAAACACTGAGAATTAAAAGTTTACATGTAATGTCCTAATTTTTTAAATCAGTTACTGGGCCTGTAAGTAAGGTGAAGAAATTATTTTCAGATTGCGAAACATCTTTCAAAAGAAATACCTGTGTCAATACTCAGCAGTTTAGTGAAGGATAACAGGTGAGTTTACGGCACTAAGGTGAAATTACACTAAAGCACAGTGTTGGACTTGTGCCCAGAGGCTGTGAGGTTCTTAGCTTACATCAAGGCAGCAGAGATGAATTTGAATTTAAGCTGATGATACTTAGATTCATTTACTGAATTCAACCTTTATACCAACTGCTTATACAGTCAAGTATAAGCCCAGTTTAAACAGTTGGGAATGCACCTCAGCGCAAGTTAGCTTGTGAAACATCTGCTTACATCTTGTAGAAGTCCACAAGAGCAGTAAACCTCGGCGCAGCAGCAGTGGCAGCACGGGTCAGCTGATCGCACCTTGTACACAAAGAAAATCTGCTGGAGCTCTCGCTGTAGAAATGATTGTGAGCTGTTATTCTTTTCCCCACACTGAGCCACAACAAGTGATCTTAGGGTTCCTCCACCTGCTGAATCCCACTGTAACCCCTGACTGTACTCATTTTTCTGTGTACGTGTGGAGGCAAAGTAAAACAAAAGTTTATATTCCCATGTACTAATAGCATTTTATTATTATATTAATATAGCAAAAGGTTCAAAAAAGCTGTTAGAAATGTCATTGAAAGAGCTGCTTTTTATTTTCTTACTTTTCAGAACCTGTACCCTTTCACTTTTACTTAAAAAAAATGAAGCAGTACTTCAGCTTTTAGTGGAGTATTTTTTAACACAAATATCTGTACTTTTGCTTAAGTAAAGAATGAACTTTTGCCAATTCTGGACTGGGGCCTTGAGCACCAATTTTAAGAACTATGGATGAACTGTGCAATCTGCCATCAAATATACCCAAAGGTCTGCCCCCCACGCAGCCCTTACTTACTTTGAACCTCTAGTCCTTCATTTTTCTGCATTTACTTTTTTACTAAACAATCTTGAGTTTACAAAACAGGCCCTCAGCAGTCATGAATGTTTGCCAAAGAATCAGAGACACTGCAAGATACGTTAATGTATATTACCAAAAGTATTCATTCATCTGACCTTACACACATATCAACTTGAGTGACATCCCATTCCAAATACATAGGGTTTAATATGATCTCCAAAAGGCTTTCCACAAGGTTTAGGAGTGTTTCTGGGAATTTTTGACCATTGTTCCAGAAGCGCAATGTGAGATCAGACACTGATGTTGGATGAGAAGGCCTGGCTCACAGTCTCTGCTCTAATTTATCCCAACGGTGCTCTATTGGCTTGAAGGAAGGGGCCATCCCCAAACTGCTCCCACAAAGTTGTCCAAAATGTCTTGGTATGTTGAAGCACTAAAAGTTCCTTTCACTGGAACGAAGGGCTGAGCCCAGCTCCTGAAAAACAACCCCACACCATAATCCTCCCTCCACCAAACTTTACACTTGGCACAGTGCACTCAAACAACTTCCATTTTCCTGGCAACCGCCAAACACAGACTCATCCATCAGAATCCAGACGGAGAAGTGTGATTCATCACTCCAGAGAACACACGTCTGCACTGCTCTAGAGTCCAGAGGTGGCGTGCTTTACACCACTGCATCTGCCCTTTTACATTGTGCTTGGTGATCTAAGGCTTGGATGAAGCTGCTCAGCCATAGAAACCCATTCCATGAAGCTCTCTACACAATGTTCTTGAACTAATCTGAAGGCCACGTGAAGTTTGGAGGTCTGTATAAAGCTCTGCTGACCCTGCTCTGTCATTTTGTGGCCTACCACTTCATGGCTGAGCTGCTGTTGTTCCTAATCACTTTGTTATAACCCCACTAACAGTTGACTGTGGGAGATTTACTAGTGAGAAAATTTCACAACTGGACTTGTTGCACAGGTGGCATCCTATCATGTTACTACGCTGGAATTCACTCATCTCCTGAGAGCGACCCATTCTTTCACAAATGTTTGTACAGTAGAAGAAGTCTGCATGCCTAGGTGCTTGCTTTTATTTACACCTGTGACCAGTGTGTGTTTGTTACACAGTGGTTGTTACACCTGGATTCAGTGATTTGCAATGGTATGGTTAACAAGTCACTCCTTATTCTGAAGAATCCCACTAAAAAGATACAGCAAATTACAATGTAACTGTTGCAATAAATAGAGGCTACTGTAGAGTGAGATTCATTTAAAAGCATGAACAGTTCAAATGCGCTACCAATGAGCATTTTAGGAATATCTACTTATTACAGACACAGTTACAGATTCCAGTCCATTCTAGTGTTGGCAGGTTGTCATTGGCCTGTTTTCTTCACTTTGAAATTATCCCGAGTTGAGGAAAACACTCTGCTGCCCTATAGTGTCAACCCTTCTCATATACACCCATACTCACTTACCACCTTGAGCCATCATTGCTGTAACCTCTTGGAGAGAGGAAAGTCAAAACTCCTCTTCTGGTGAAGTCTGGCAGTCACACCAAAGAAAATTTGTTTTTTTGAATTTCAAACACAAGAGTCAATGAAAATATTATGTGTTGCCTGTTTTTAGAATGAGCATTAAAAAAATACCACTCGGCACAACTGAAATACATAGAAACTGCATAAAGGTAGCACATGTCAAATGTTGGTCTTATAATAATATGCTGCTTGATTCACGAAGAGTTGAACTGGTATAATGATACTCACATGGCTGCAGTAAACAACTGCCATGGTCTCAGTGAGCCAGTTTCATGGTCTTACATGTGCTTCAGAAACACCAGATGAATGAAATTTCAGCTATTCTGGTTGTAGTGCTTCTGGAAAAGATCCAGGCTCAACGTGTGTCAGTATTGAGTCCTTCACTAAGGTTTTACACTAAATTAAAAAAAACAAAAAACAATATCCACTGAATGCCAAAAGACTCAGTCAGTTTTACTCATAAAATTACTAACAGTAAATAATGTGACCTAAGTAATATTTAAATTTATTTGTGTTTCCTTAGATTATTTCACCACAGAGTGAAAGGTATATTCACGTCCTATGACGTTCACCAGCAGCCTTGAAATTCTTTCATTCTTTTAAAGTAATGTTACTCATCAGTTTTTAATATACTATTGTTAATGTTCAGAGTTTAGAGTACTGTGGTCACTCATTATGAGGAAAAATATCTCCAACAATGCCAGAAGAGCATTTCTTAGTTTGAGATTCACACAGTGAATTGTGTTGCCATTTTAGTTTAACTCACAGTGTCCCTCACACTCAGACAGTGAGCCTTTCTCCAACAGGGTGAATTCAGCAACTCTCTGTTGAAAAACTACTTCATCTACCTGTTTAATGAAGTGAATGACAAGAAATCTTTAAGCACAAGAACAACAGAGTTCGGTGGCCATTAATCACTTATTCTGTGTGAGTGTGTCTGTCCTGCTGTCCCCTTATGACTGCACTCCAGTTAAACAGCTGCCATGGGGATGTATTTGAATTATAATAACAGGACACTACTTTAAACACTTTAAAAAATTCAATCAGTAATTTATCAAATAAGTAAATTCAAAGGTTTGGAGGGTGACAAAAATTAGATCACCTGGTTATAATCTATCCTGCAGCACAGTATATAAAATATGTATGCTTTTTAAAAAAATCTATATTATTATCCTAAATTTTATCAGCATGGCCCATTGTTGGTGTCACTGCACCTGAAAATGGAAATGCTAACAAGTTGCCTGACAGTCACAGTGTCTCATAAATGTTTTTCTAAGATTTTAATAAACTATACAGTATTTGTGCATAAATGCTTTTAAAGGTACACTTGTAAGTTTTGTTTTGTTTTTTTTGTCACCCACACAGTAAGTAGACCGCATGTCGAATCCAAATAAATTTCACTAAAATCCATCAAATTGGGAGTTCCATTTGAAACTACGGTCAAACACAATTAATGTTTCCGAGGCTGTTTTGCTACTTTGGGAGAGTTTGGCGTGTATTCAGTAAGACCCCTGCGTATGTCAATAGCACTGACAATCCCTAATGATAAGGCCAAGAAGCTGCCATAAAATGCTGGGATTACTATTTGTGATCAGCAGGTGTGTCAACATTCTCATCTTATCAGGCCATTTCACACCAGCTTGCACTCCAATGAATATTATTCCACATTATCATATGCTTTACAGATATTGGCCTGTGATATAGCTGCTCCTTTGTAATTCCCTTTCCAGCACATACAGATCTCATGAACCGAGATTAGCTGTCTTATAAAAAGTCACTGTTCAGTAAAGTCTGGAATAAATTTAAATTGAATTGCATTCAATTTTGATTAAACCTCGTAAAGATCCGAGAAACACGAACTGACACGAATTGAATTACAAAGAAAAAAAAGGCAGTAATGATGCATTTTGGGGCAAAAGTGGGCCAGTGCAGTTTTATAATGTCTAAAGCATCAATTGTGTAATTTGTAAAGGACTCACCTTTTAGAATTCCACCTGGACTTGTGTGTAATTAATTCTGCAATGGCTGCTCTTGATGGAACAAGATATTAAATATATGGGATGATACAGAGTGCTTTAGAGAGGATTAATACCTATTTGCTGATATGACCGGGGTAAAGGTTTGATGCCTGTGAGGCCTCTATTTCTTTTTTTCAAATCCATTATTTAACAGAAATATGCATGAATGACATAAAAGCACACTCTTACACATGTAATTGCAAATGGATATTAAAAGTAAACAGCTGCTTGCATGTTTACTTATCCATACGGTATGGTAATCATGAAGAATTCAGATAAGAGTGGGTGAAGACACAGAGGAAAGTCAATCTTTCATCCTTCGTAAGGGACGGAGTCTTGGGCCGCTTCATATGATCTTTTGTGATATAATGTACTGACCCAATCTTTTTGGAGAGATTGCACAAATTGTTGAGAGCTGCTGGACTCAGGGACCTAGCATGGAGATCAGGAAAACAGAGTGTACAGCATGGGAATGCAGCAGTGTTGAAGGGAATGATGCAACGGAGACAAACCCCAGTGTGAAACAAGAAATACAAACACAAATTTGCGTGGAAAGACATACTCTAAACCTGAGAGACACACGCAAAAGATGTTTTTTTCTTTTTTATACATGCATTTAAAGTAGAGTCATAGAGGAGATACTTGACACCAGCAAGCGTGTTAATATTTTTTTAAGCTATGTCCTGTGAAATGTGTTTAGATCACTGTTACTTTTATTCAAAACAAATGGCTTGGCTAATGAGACGGAGATGTTACAGGTATGGTTAGCTGACAATGTCTGTATGAGCTGCTCTAACGAGCTGCTGAACACATAAAAAGCGACAAATACACATAATTTGTCTGCACATGATCTAGTCCATGTGTGTGTTTCTTGGGAAATTTAACATTCTCATAAACCAATTTTCCATCCTTTTAGTCCCAGGACGTTTTTTTTTATTTCCACTGCAGTAGAAACACCTGCAAAGATTAAGCAAATTAGTCCATTGAAGCATGAACAAGCAACAGCTGTTTCTCCACATCGTTTTTGGTGAGAATTTTAGCGCTTTTAAAAGCACCATCCCCCGAACAAGGAGGGTTTCTTTTTGCTGTATGATGTATAATATTTCTTTGAACACAAGTTAGGCCTTGGTGTCTGTGGTGGAAATGTGGCTTTAATGCCACAAGTGTAGACACTATCATCTGAAATGCTGAAATTTCAGACTATTCAAAATCTATTATACAGTTGTTGCTTCTCAGATATGTAAAATGATGAAGATCACCGTTGTTCCAAGACTGATCCCTGGGTGCATTATTAAGGGCAGAACTGAATTTCAGGATATAAGAATAGAACATTCTGTTAACAGCCATCCAATGCAGGCATTATAGATACATTTTTCAGTGCAAGGAAATTATTCAGTTCCTTGTCTACACTGTTGCACAGGAGCCAAACAATCTTCAGACAGTCAGAAAGTTGGTTTAACAAAACACGTTTGTTCAACTAATTTCATACTTTGGAAACCTTGTCAACTGTGGGAAAAAAAGAAAAGAAAAAAGTATTTTTCTAATACAGAAAATGCAAGAAGAATAGCAAGAATTAGAAATCCATTGATTCAGTAATCCCTGGATCTTATGTCAATAAGGAGAGAGGCAATTTGTTCCAGGCTGTTTGGCCAGGCTCTGAAATCTGGCTTTTAATCAGATTTTTGGCATGTTAATGCGTTTCTCATGCATCTTCAGTAGGGTCATTATGTAAGAGTCAATACAATCAGTAATCTCATCCAAGCTATACATGTGACCAGCTCTTTGTGGTCCACACTCCTACGTTTCATTAATTCCTCTGAAATGAAATTCAGAGTTGCAGTGTCCTTTTCCCTCTCTCCTAATCTAATAACTGTAATGATACAGATTTCTAAATTCAATCAGCTTTAATCTCGGGGATACAGATGCTCTCAATAGGGAGAGAAAAATGGTCCCAGCTGGTGAGTGGTAAAACCCTTATGAAAAAAGTAGCTACTTTAGAGAGACAAGGACTTGTGTGTGTGTGTGTGTGTGTGTGTGTGTGTGTGTGTGTGTGTGTGTGTGTGTGTGTGTTGGATATATTTGTTAAAAAGACAAGTTGTGTCTTTTAAGCAAATGTTTCTCTGCCCACTGTGCATCATTAAAGCTGCCACGTTGTTTGTGAGTGAAGTTGAAAGATCTTAATAAAAAAAAGTTGAATTTGTGGTGTCAAAAACACACACACACACACACACACACACACACTTGTTGCTTTACTCTTAAGGTTTTGATCAGTACATAGAAGATGATTTATGTGAGTTATTGCAGCATAACAAAACTTGCTCAACAAAGGATCATGACATAAACCACATTCAGACTCCAAACAAAATAATGTTTTCTGTAAAATGAAAATGCAGAACTTCCCATTATTTTGAGACAGAATATTTAATGCTTTCATCTCATTTAAAACCTGACATTGTTTCTGTCTTTCAGGTGTTTCTTCTAATGAGGATGTGTTTCATGTGAGAGTTCCTTGTTTTCTTTCTTTATTCTGAGTCACTCTGGGGTCACTCTGATGAAGTGTCAAAAGGAGGTCACTCAGTATTCATGTAAAAATATAATGACTCAGCATCTGTCTGACAAACCAAGGACCTGCAAAGATCTTAGTTTAGGAGACACTGCACAGTTAGACTGGTCCTGCTTACATTTGCTCCAAAGAAGACCTGTCATTAGTCAGGCGTTATCATTAGCATTAGCGATGGATCTGTTCTAATCAAGTGCCCCATAAAGACATGGTTGTAACAGTGAGCCAGCATTGAGTGATGTCAGGAGTTTGAGTCTGGAGTAGCTAAATTAAATAGAGTCATCCCTTTGTATCATCCCATTATGTATCATTATCTATCATACTTCCACCAAACATCCTCTTAAAGACAAGAGGTTTTACCATCCAGGGAAACTAAACACACCTGTGTGGGTGTGTAGAACCCAATGGTGAATTTTCCACCCTGCATTCCCAATATCATGTAAAAATAAGTTGTTTTTTTTTATTGTTTAAGAGAATTAAAACTTTAACAACACGACGATTGAGAAAAAAGCAACAATGCTAGTCTTACAAGATTATGGCCACCTCAAAAGTAATGATACACCTGTTTGGTTTTCACAGAGACTAATCTGTTTTACTCTGAGAAATGGATGATACAGTCTTGCTAAAACCCAAATAGCTTAATAAATAAATTCATGGCAAGGATAGTGCTTTTCATACCACTTTGTACAGCTATACCAAGTACAATAACAGTATAATCATGCTGTTCCCAGCAATGCAAACTGCTCAGCTGCAGACAGACTAAAAAGTAAATTAATTCAGGCCTCAAACTAGAAAAATACACCACTAGTTGCTGAACCAAACTGTAAGATTATGTTTGTTTGCTCCTTTTCTGTGTATGATGAGTAAATGCAATTTCTCAATTTACATTAGTAAGACAAAAAAAAAAAACATCTTTAAGATATTGCTTACCATAACCCTCTGATCCTGCAGGGAATTCACTATCCAGTCTAAGAACCAGCACAATAATATAAAGGTCTGTCCACATATGTTTTTGCCATCACAGTGCACACATTTTTCCAGATAAACACCTTCCACTCATCTTTGACAGTAGTAATGTATGTGTCTTCTTGTGTTTTTGTAAACAGGTTACTATTGATAAACCAACAAAAGAAGTCAAATAGAAATTAGGACGGGAAATTTAGCATTTTGCATTTAATGTTCAAACATGACTGAGGGGCAACATTTTTTTTGAGCACCAAACCATCAAATTTCATCCACCATGTTTAAGCGATAGAGTCAGACACTCCTCTAGCAACTTTTCATTTGATGTTCAGCTCACAAAAACTCTTGATTGGTTTTCCTCTTGTTGCTTGCCTCTTTCTTGCAAATGCATCAAAATCTGATTTATTGTTCATAACCCTTTTAATTCCTCTTTGCAATGTCAGTATTGTTTTTCCCATGTTAAATTTTTACTGTCCATTCTCAGATGTGGTTTTCTCTTTGCAAATCTACCTCAAACGGCAGCATTCTCTGATCCTGCAGTCACTGCTGATGTTTTTACTGCTGTTTTCTGGAAAAAAACTAATGAAGCTGGGGATCTCGTACTTGCCTCCTCCTCGTACTTGCACTTTTTTTGTGAAAAGAGGGCTACACACTGTTGTATCAAATTGTCAGTGTTTTGCTCATTTTCATATCTAATACATTTCATTTTATACTGTATCTCAAGAATGTTATTGAGAAACTAATCAAACCCACAAAGGCTGAAGCTCCAGACACTCCAGCACACTGCGCTAACTAGCTTATTGGATGAGAGGTTTTACATCTTTGAATGCATATCTATTGACCAATCATGTCTGAGAGGACTTCACTTGTATGCAGGTAAAACAGGATGTCTATAATGGGTTATCCATTTGATCTATATTTCTACTTTATATATTCTAACACATTTTATGTCACAGACATGCGATTACCTTTCATGGCAAGGATCTTTTTACTGAACCAAAACTTTTGAGTGTAAATAATGACTATTTAAGCACACTCCACAGACTGTACATACAGTAAAAGATGGTTACAGTCACATGTAACCAAAGCTTCCACTTTGGCTTTGTTAGACAAGAGGATGGAGTGTAAGTTAACATCATGGGCAGCTTCCTATGGTGCTTAAACTGCATTAAAAAAATCACATTTGGAAATGTTTGGTTCAGAACATACATTTCAGCAGCTAAATGATTTTGTGCCAAGAGAATTTAAGAAATAGGAACAGGTGGATCAAAGTGTTCAGTAAACTGGAAATTGTTTATATATATAAACACCATCTGTCCCACTGATTAAAATTTTCATATCTGAGAAGTATGTGACATTTAAGAACCTATCTGAAATGTTTGGATGCTGTGAGTCATGGTTCTTGAGATCCAGTTACATTAAAGACGAGAAGCAACAGGAAAAGAAGAATGGATACAGGAACAAAAAAAAAAAAGAAATGAAAACTGAGTATAACATGGGAAAAATTCACCTACCTATTATTTTGTTAACAAAAAACTTGGATTTTTTTGTTTTGTTTTGTTTTTACTATTAGATCAGATTGTTTCTTTTTTAACTTTTCACTTAGATTACTTTTGGAAAGTGAGCTATTATTATTAATGAAACCAAAAGCTTTCTTATCTTATTGGTGCATGGCCCAGAAAGCTTAAACCTCTATTAATCTTGAATGTGCTATCTCGCTGTTCTCCTTCGTCTGTCATCACAGTACCCACACAATGCTGTAACCTCAAAAAGTTTTTGGTAAACCTCGGATCCTGCAGTGACATACAGTAGTCCAGTCCCTGTGACATATGTTTTCTCACATAACATGTTCACATAACAATTTTTAGACTACTGCAACTTTGAATTTAAAGTTTTCAGTTACTCTCCTTAATGTAATAATTAATTTTGTAGTAATTTGATAAGAACAAATTTCCAAAATGTCTACTGAGATGTATGAACCAGCAGCCATCATTGTAAGTTATTGAAGTATGAACCGAACACTAGAAGTCATCAACAAAACCATTGCAGCTGAAAGTATTAAATGTAAGTTGCCTTGTCCACCTATCTGCCCCCCATCACTGCTCAGCCCCAATAATATCCTTATACAACCTTAAACTTCTAAGTGTCTCATCGACAGGTAAATGCTTTTGGGATTCGGGCAAACAGTGCAAAAATGTTTGATAGCTTCCGAAGAAGGTGAAAGGATAATGCAACTTCACACTTTTATTGCTTTTCACTTTGCTTTTGTGTAAGATTACCGATCAGACAAAACACCCAAGACAGCATCTCAGCGCTGAATTAAAAGACTGATTGCACAAGAATTGCACCAGACATGAAATTCTGGTGCACAGCTTGCCTCGTGTGGATAACACATGCATTGGGCATGCTTAGTGCAGAATGCATTATCAATGTTTACTTTTAGGGTCACAGGGCTATAGATTTGGTGGCCAGCAGCACAATCAGAACCCCCCCCCCCAAAAAAAAAACAAAAACAAAAAAGGGCCAGAGCTAACACATGCAACTAAAAAAACAAAAG
>VUQK01027657.1:0-13509 GCA_015106715.1 Bujurquina vittata | reverse complement strand
TTTTGATGTTCCTTGTGCGTTGTATTTAGTTTTGCTTCCTTGTGTGTCATCAGTGTATTATGTTCAGCTGTGCTCCCCTCATGTTTCCACTCCCCTCGTTATTCCCTTGTGTATTTAAGTGTTCAGTCTGTGTCTGTCCCTTGTCGCGTCGTAGTTGGTTTTCCCTGCTGTGTGCTTCATGTTTCATTTGAGTTCACGTTATGTCTCCGTTGTTAAATAAAAGTTTATGTTAAATTAAGATTCCTGTTTTGGTAGTCCTGCATTGGGGTCCTCTGCCACGCCTGCCACAGCCGAAACCTGACACTGATATTCTGAAAGTGTTTTCAAATGATGTTTTTTGCATAAACTTGCAGAGCAACACGCTGTTACTTCACCTCTATTATTATTATTATTATTATTATTATTGCAGCATTTATACCTATTATAGAAATTAAGTGTTTTAATTGCTCCCGAGGGACAATTTGACTCATACAACTGAGCTGTGAGTATCATCTTGAAAAGATATCTTTCAATATATTTAAAGAAAATTGGGTCAGGCACTATAGAGGTTAAAAAAAATACATTGTTATGATGACCACAAACAACAAAGTACTTCTATTCATAGAATAATGCAAAATATGAATTTGCATTATTTAAGTGTTGCTCCTCAGTATCAACATGTCTGCAGTTAAAGCTGCTATTGGCAGAAATGGAGCAAAGCCAGTGAGATAGCTCAAGAAGGCAACTCTGACTGCACTGTGTCATGGACACACAATGTGCTTCATTTTCCTCACATCCTCTCCCAAGCTCACCCTCTTAATTTCCTGGCTTATTTAAACTGCAAAATTTCCCATTTTCTCCTCTAACACGCTAGTGTCCCCGATACCCCGCATCATGCTGAAATAGCAGGCGGTGCCACACGCCAGTATCCACCTATGAATCTTTGTCTCATTCCTTTTTTTAATGCATGAAGTGCCGATCTCCGAGCCTGACTCTAACTGCTTTCTCCGAGTCACTAAAAAGCTTCAATGTTGTATTCATAACAGTGACAAATGATAAATCCAAAATTTTTAATCAACAGTTTTGGAGTTTTTGGCCATGATGGCAGATTATGTTTAAAATTGCAACTCATATCTCCTCCATATGCCACTTTACAAAGTTTGAATACAATAAATAACTGCAATAACAAAAAAACAGAACAATGGCCCCCTCTAAAAACAGAATTATCATTTTATTCTATCTGCACCAAATATCTTCTTCAAACTTGACCCTGTTAGACAGGCTGCTCAGAATAAAGCAGCATGGCAGACTGAATCCAGAGGGAAGTGGATTAACTCATCTAATTGCAGGAACAATGAGATGAGAAAAGAGGTTGCAGAATTAAAAAAAGCAATCATTTCTCAACAAAAGAAAGTCAAAAAAGCCATTCGAGTGTCCTCACCATGCTTGTTGATGAGCAGGATCAGGTATTCCCTGTAGAACGAGCTGACATAGAGAAGAAGAGCAGGACTCTGATTGGTGCTGAAGCTCAGGGAGATGTTTTCTCCTCTTAGTGTGATATCCGAGTAGATGGATGAAGGCAAGGCACTGCTGTTCCTACTGAGTTCAAAGGGCTCCTTAAGGATGTAGGTGATGGATGTTGTCGACTTAAAGCTGGCTGAAACCTCTGTGAGTTAAGAAGTTAGTGAGAAGTGGAGTTGAACGTGCTTGTTTGAAATAAGATTAAATACAACTAATATTTTTTGCCAGTTCTATTCTGATGGTAAACACTACACTGAAGAAGTACTGTACAGAAAGTATTAGAATACATTTTTAAAACAGCAGGTGGATTGTGGGTGGGCAAAGTGGATGCAAAAGATCCGAGTTCACATCTTGAGTTTCATATGATGAGGGTTTTAGCAGGAAAGCATTTTTGGTTAAGATTAAGGAAACAATGTGGCTTTGATTAAATGGTAATGAACACCTGCTTGAGGGCTTTATGTAAATTTTGAGTTTTTCAATATCTGACAAATTCTTGTTTTTAAACTTAAGTAAGTGTTCCAAGTGACCTACCATGAAAAAGTTGCTGTTTAGTTGTCATGGGCAGTTACAGTGAACAAGTGAAATATATTATTTTGTGAACTTGACTATAAGGGTGTGTGTGTGTGTGTGTGTGTGTTTAAATATCTGTCTTAGGGTCTGCTCTACTGTCCCCTGATTCTATAGCATCTTGTCAAACTACCTGTCATAAGTCAAAATAAGTAAAGAGAACAACAAAGGAATCTGTCCCGTTAGCTTCTCTCTGTGCCTGTTTACTTCATCCATATGTAAGTATTTAAACTGTGTTGAGTCACCCCTTATTTCTATATATTTTGCTTTCAAAAGAACATATTTTTCTTGTAATTTTTAAAGTGGTCTTAATCAATATGGTCCATTTTCTTTGGACATTGGCTCCTTTTTCACTAACTTTCAGTCCAGTATCTGACCATTTTGAGGGGAAGGGTTTTATTATTTTGTTAGTTTGTTGAATCACGTAACCCTGACCTATGAACCATTCAAGCATAGAAAAAGGCACCTAACTCAAGGGATGAAGCAGTGTTGTGTCTACACATAACAGAAAACTTAGCAAAAGAACCAAATTAAAATTGGATCTTCAATGTTCATTTTTCTGTAGCTGCTACAGATAACACAGTTTGACAGGCATAAAATGGTATTTTTGCACCAATAAGGTGATTGCCAAAGAGCTATTAGCTATTATTAAACTTGGCATGCTGTGCAGTCTGTCCTTAAGAACATTTGAGTTAACTTGCACAAGTCGAGGAAAGTAACTGTCTGCAGCACAAATAATGGGGAAAAGGACCTGAGAGATGATCAGGCCCTTCAGTAGCTCTATCTACTGTTCATCAAACCCTCATCTAAAATGGTTTCAGTGGAAGTGTGGCTGTCAAGAAGCCAATGGAAACAGGGAAAAGAACTGGACTGAAAATCAGTGGCAACAGGCAGCAGGTGTCTACAGCCGCCTGTAAAACACGGTGGAGGCTCTGTTATGGTTTGGGGCTGCATCTGATTGGCAATGGCTTCGTTTTTCAGTGTTTTTAAGCATGACGATGATCCTGAGCACACTGTCTCCCCAGAGACCAGACCTCAACATTACTGAAGCAGCGTGAGATCATCTTGACAGAGAACAGAACAAAAGGCAGCCAGCATCCAAAGAAAAACTTTGAAAGTCCTTCAAGAAGCCAGAAGAACTATTCCTGAAGACTGCTTAAAGAAATTGCAAGAAATCTCCCTCAGAGTTCAGGCTGTGCTGAAGAATGAAGGTGGTCACACCAAATATTGACTGTCAAGCTTGTTGGAATTGTGCAAACTCTGTTTGCATGTGTTTCAACATATCACTGCACCTATTTCCAGTTTTCCTAGCAAAATATAATGAAACGGCGACTCGAGATTTTTTTGCAGAGTATTAATTCCTCTTCAGTGGTACACAAGGTTAAAAAGGTCACAATGTGCTTTGGCTCCGATCAATCACACAAATTAAGTCCCCTTCTTGTAGTTTTTAAATTGTTGCTTGTCTGAAAGACTTGAAATAAACCTAAACATTAAACCTCTTTCTCTCTAATAGGCATGTCAGACCTGAAATTATTACCTGAATTAATTACCCCCCCCAAACAAAACTATGTGTTAGACAGTGTGCTCTCTCAGAAGATGCAACATATTATTACTACATTACATCATTTCATGCTCTATTTTGTGCATTTTCATTCAGCTCATGTTGTGTTTCCCCCACTGTTTGCCCTGAATGCCACCATAGCAGATTGTAGGCTAATATTAGCTGCTCTTACCCTACTGCTTTTAGAAAAGGTCAAACTCATTAACCTGAATAGTGTAACAAGACAACACATGTTCCTGATCTTTTCCGTTGTAGCATTAAATTGAATTATTATGTGTCAAAATATGAACAGCAAAGCATAAATCAAACCTCTCTCAGCAATAACAGTCTGGTCTTACATGTTTATCTTTTTTTTTTCTTCCACCTCCCTGTTATTATTTTGATCAGGTGAGCAAACAGAGCTACAGTTGATCAAATCAGATTTAAATCAATGTTAAAATCAATGTCAAATCAATGTTCCCTCAATGACCTTTCTGAACACGCTGGGCATGTTACGCGCTCTCATTGTGCAAACAGTGGCTGTTTTAACCCCCTTTAAAAATACCGATGTTCCTCTGATTGGTCAGGCTGCTCGGTTATCTAACACACACGAGAAACTGAGGTATTTCTGTCTGGACTTTCACGCACAGCGCCATGATAGAAGACTTTTAAAGGCATCATTCCTCTGAGAGCTTCACTAATGTCACTGCCTGTGACTGACATTTGAAACTGGCAAATCTCTTCCCCTTTATTTGGAGAGAAGCTGGATGGGATGAACAGACAGGAAGAAACAGAAGAAAAGAAAGTCACTCTTGAGAATCAAAGTTACTCAAAAGTTGATATAGGTGTAAAAAAAGAAAACTCTTGTTACTGAGAAAGAGAAAAGACCCAGAAATTACTTCTCAAGTGTCTAAGCATATTTTGTTTACTACTACCATTTACTATTACCATTAAAGTCTGAACCAGGTACTTTCTAGGTCTCTCAGTATTATAGGAATATTAAGCACAGTTGTATAATATAACACCGTGTTTCAGAATAACTTAATAATCTCCAAGCGCTCAAATACTACCCTTCTTCACTCCTTATCTCAGGAATGATACTGAATCTTGAAGTGCACGCTGCCTTCCTTAGACACAAACCTATAATGAATTTTATGCTGAATTAGTCTCTCCTATCCTATGCACAAAAAAATAAAAAAATTAAATTGTCAAGGCAACAGTAGGGACAAAAGTACGGAGGGAGCCAATTTCAACTGTAAGAAGAGATTTCTTTTCAATTTCATTATGATATCAGACCATGTTTCCCTAAGGTGTTTGCTGCTGCAGCTTGTGATCTTAAAATATTAGTCGTTCTGTCTGTAGGCTGTTGGATATTGAGATTTCTGGAAGTCTCTGCAGTTATGACTAAAGTTTCTGTTACTACTTTTGTTACTTTTGCTTAATTATTTAAATATAGAAATAAGTCCTGCATTGACTTGAAAATATGTAATAAGGCACAGAACGACAGACAGCACACATCGGTTAGACGGCGTTTTGGCCGTTGCCATCTTCGTGCGAGGGACACCGCACGCTCGCCCAGTAGTGTCAGTGAAAAAAGTAGGCCCGCTCTAAAGCGTACCCTCCTTTCTTCCTTTTTTTTTTAACTCAAATGGAAACAATAAGTTGTAAAATAATAATCATGTTGTATTTTATAAGACTTGAAAGTGGGGATTAAGACAAGAAAGTCATTAAGCGTTTACTGAGATCATAAATCGAGTGACCCACAAGGTCATTTTCTCATAGACTTACAGGAATAAACTTCTTGAAACCAGAGCAGTGTGATGGCAAGAAGGCACTCTGAATTAATCAAGTCTATGGCTCTGTGTAATTACTGGCACAAAGTCTGTGGCGAGTCAATGTCTGTACCGTTGTGGCAGAAGGCTCCGGTGTAAGCAGACTGGCCACAGTTGCAGGAGAAACCGTTTGCTTTTTCCTCACAGCGACCCTCGTTCTGGCACAGGGAGCCATAGCTGCTGCAGTGGCCTGGGCATCCAGGTAGGACTCCAGGTGTGATCTTCGCTCTCTCCTCCAGGTCCAGAGTGACGCCATTCAGCTGCAGAGAGCGGATGCAGCCCAAAAAGCCTTTCTGCCTGGACGCAGTGCCTCCTGTCAGAAAAGAAATAACAATTGATACACTGTTCCTCTTTTTCTTTATACCTGTTCTATGCAGGACACTCTATAGATTGTAGATCAATAGTTTTTCTTACTTCTCAGCAGCAAATTGTGATCGACAGCCACAATTTTCCGCTGCAGCACATGCAGGCATGTCTTCCCTGCAGGGCAGAGACAGGGACACTGCCTAACACTGGTCTGGTGGTCGATGGACTAACTGGCTGTTGACCCACCTGGTGTGTAATATCTATTATTTCTGTTAACAACCAAGAATATGAATCCCTGTTTCCTTTAACCTGGCAATTAACATTCTCTTACAGCAACTTCAGAGTCTGGACAAGATTGCGTTTCTCCCCAGAGTTCCAAGCTGGCTACATCCATGCATGATACTGTAGTTCTTGTTTTCATAGACTGGTATTGGCAGGGTATTACTGTCACAGTCAATGTTTAACCAAAGTGGTTTTTTATACCACAAAATCAATAACCTCTTTAAGGCTCTGGCTTCCTTCAGCGGCAAAAGTTATAAAACACTGACACATTATGAGCACACAGGGCGGGAAATTTAATTAACAGTTTTAAACCACTCTGTGAAGATAAGCTTGACTACAAAGAATGAAATACAGGCAAGGGGAACTTGTGCTTAATGATGATTTAAATGTCAAAATGTGAAGATTTGGGAAATTACTGGTTGGGACTGTAAAGAAAGGAAGAAACCACAGAACGAAAGAAAGACCAATGGCATCGTCCTGAGGGGTGCCACCTCTGACCGAGGGGAGAAACAAAGGGCAGAAACTGCCAGAGAAAGAAGTCCTGTGGGAGTCAAAAGTAAAGCCCTGCATGATAACAAGAATATCAGCCATTTAAGCAGTTTCCTCACTTTATAGTGAATAACCTCGGGCCCCGCTTCAGCTCCAATGGGCTTTTTTAGGTCACTGGTTCTTGCTGTTTTGGTTTAAGTAGTAATGTCAGGGGAAAAGGGCTGGATGAATCGCTTCAGCGATCTCATCACTGTGCCAATCACAGTGATGCTCGATTTCAACAGCCCAACAAATGAGAAGATGCTTATCAGGAAATTACAAAGTGCTTAACAAATTTATTAGACTATCAAAACTGTTAAAAAAACACCCCACAAATATTTTAGAAATCTGTCAAAAAGGTGTTTAAACCTAAAAACTATGTTGTTATTTAATAGACCAATAACAACCCTAATTCATGTTTTTATACCCAAATTTGAGCTGGCAGAAATTAATTAAGCATAACATTCAACCACAATCTTTTTTGTTCAGGAATGCAGCTAAATAACTGTAATTTGGCACCTTAATTAAAAAAGTGATTGACAATTTTTCCTGTTTTTTTTCCTTTGTAAAACTTTAAATTTGAAAATTCACAGATAACAACAAGAATTTTATATTTTAGCATTAATAATATGAACTAGCACATACTGGTGGATTAACCATTACAGAGACATTAAAGATGATTCTAGTAATAAAAAACTTTCACTGGCTGGCGGTCTAATAAATTTATTAAGCACTGTATGTTTGAAGCAATGGCAGAGCTGCCAGATTACAGCTGCTGTGAACAGTGAACTGCAATAACATTCAATGCTGCAATGCTCTGAAATGGCACTTCTAACATCAGAAACTGTATATTTATCAACCTACTTCCTTTGAATGGCTGCAGAGATTTAATAAGTGGAAGGGAAAGTTTTTAATGCAGTACAAAACACACTTCAGGCTCATTTCTACCAAGTGTGCTTCCTGATCTAAGTCCTGCACTTCTGCACTCCTGGGGAAACAGCAATGCATCCTGAGCACAATGTTTAGGTGGAGGATTCAAACCCATCCTCAGCAGCTGTCCAAAGGAAGGACGCTCCCAGGGGTTGCACAACCAGGTGCACAAAGCAGATGCTGAGATAGCAGTATCAGCAATCAGTTACAGCAGCACACATAATCCCAAGAAGACCACCTCTTTGGTCAAGGCTGGAGAGAAGCCCTTCACAGCTAAAAGCAGCAACAGACTTTCAGAGCTTGGAGGAAGATTGGCAGATGTATGAAAAGGCCCTAGAGTGCATTGCTATAACAACACTCTGCTAGAAGACCAGCTGCGAGCTGACTGAGGTGAGTTGACCTCATCTGACCCAATTCAGTGTGGCTGGGCATGTGATGAAGAAGCCTGTCAGTGCACATACTGTAGCTGGAGAAAAAAAATCAAATAAACAACAAAAAAAAAAAAGTGATTCCACCGCTTTCCTGAAATGTCTGCTTTAAACACAATAAATTTGTATGCTTTTTTTTTATCAATCTGCTGACAACAAAATGACTAAGAGGATTTATCTACATTTTAAGCATCATCCCATTTTCCACCTGTGAACTTGGTGCCAAAATATTATGCATATTTCAAATCATCTGGTTGCTGCACACATAGATTGTACTATATGGGGAAATATTTATTTTTACATTTTTTGAGAAAAAAAAAGCTAAGTGCAGACAGAAGTTATCTGTATCATTTCAAAGGGAAATAGTACCACAGCAAGGTTGTTTCAGTTTCTTCTGATCTAATTATTGTGATCTTTTGGAGTAATTGCGCAATTGTTTGTTTATTATGCTGATCACGCTAGAGAGCAATGGGAAAAGGAGCATTTAAAACTCTGAGACATTCTTCATGGCTTTGAAAGTTATGCTTGCATTTGAATCCAGTTAGAGCACCAAAGTGCTTTTTCTTACAGAAGAAACCACAGCTTGTGCATCAAGCTATTGTGAGAATACATATTTAGAAATGATTAGATGGTGCTTAAAGCAGGGGACATGTGGGAACAAATCCCCTCTATAGTTAGGTCGCAGGCACTCCCACCTGCACCCACAGGCAGGCTGATAATCACAGAGGTGCCAGAGGGAAGGAGGAGGAGCAGGTCCAGTATTAAAGTACTTTATCTCAAAGCCATGTAAAGTGTTCTAGTCTACTACTGCTTATCTTTACACTAACAATGCCAGCTTCAGCTTCCTTTTCAGCTGCAATGGCAAAGTTCAGATGAATGTTGATTCCTACAAAATTGCTCCAAAACTGAGCGGAAAACCTCACTGAAACACACCAGAGCTGTTAAAGTCCTGGGGTTGATAAATTAATTAAAGTTAATTAATCATTTCACAAACAGGTGGCACATTCACATTTAAAAAGGTTACTCCACTCCAAAACTAAAGACAGGAGGACAGAATGTGTGTGTCGAGGCGGCAGCAATAACATCCAGTAAAAAAGCAGTCTAATAAATATTTGAAAGTAAAACCCGAGCCTTGCTGCTTTACACTTCATTTTGTGCTGCCTGTTACATAAATAGAAATTCCACCACCACTTTCATGCTTTTTCCACTTGGGTGTGTGTTTCTGGTCGATTTCTAGTCACATTCAGGCGCTGTTTCTTCCTTATTCGTATTTCACACACAGGAATGTTCCTTGCTTTAAGCCCTGTGAATGTTCTGATTATCAGCGATATAAATACACAACTGCCTTCCTCTGTATGGAATCAACCAGAAAAAAGGGAAAAAGCAATTAAACAAACATGGCTAACAATAAATAACAGGTTTACGGACACTTCTGTAGTTGCAGCAAGCATTATCAAGCCACACAAATTTAAAAGCCTGATATTTCACATGGAGAAAACAGCAGACTAAAACATCACCAAAGGCTTGCGCACCATTAAAGTCAGATATGCCATGTACCAGTGTGCTCACCTACGATTTATTAAAACACTGATTGATGTAGCTACAACCTAGGCCAAGTAACAGTAATGCAAAACATAACCCACAATGACATCCTCCTTAATTTTGCTGAATTTATTGTATTGCACTGTTCATAAACTGCAAACCCAGCCCTGTTTTGACAGGTTTGTGTCACATAAATTCACACAAGGTTTATTAATTGAAACTAGTGAATATAATTTCTTATTAAGCTATACAAGGCAATTTTATATATTACAAATGAGAAACATTATTCATAGCAATACAGATGTCTTTGCAGTACTGTGAGTTATGATTTGACGGAGGGGTGCTGTGAACACTGGATTACAATAATGCTGCAGAAAGAGAGCAAAGGCACCCAGATACTGACGTTTTTTTCTGCAAACAAAGCCGTTGACAGACATGAACACCGTCTCAGAAACCACTGTCCTTCAGAATCCTTTTAATCACAGTTCCATTCAAACAAATGAATCCCCCTGCACTGCCGGTAAGTCCCGCCCAAGTAAAGAAAACGACTTGTGTTCATTTCTTTTTTAGCTGTTCAGAGAGGATTATTAGCTTAACACTACCAGCCAGTCGATTCCCACCCCACCCCAACCCCATCTCTCTACAGCCTTTCAGTCTCATCATTCTGTCTTGAATGATTTTTCCTTTAAAAAAAATACCACATACAAATAAAAATGAACAAATGTCCATATTTGAAGAAAGCCAAATCCTCATAATACAAGGAGGATTTAAAAGCACAGTTCAGGCAGATTATTATGAAACATGTGGAAGAGATGGGCTGGGGACGTGCTGAATTAAAGGGAAAAATTCTGGAAAAATGGGTGAAACACCTCCTTAAAATTACCAAAAGTGACTGATTTAATACATGTGAAAACAAAGCAAAGCAAAGCAAACTCATTTTAAATTGTCAAGTTAAAGTTATCACTGCTGCTTCTAGTCATACAATGAGGTTTATCTCTGCACTAAAGGATTAAGCTGCTTTTAGTAAATATTTTTCTTACAAGTATGATAAAGAGAACAATGAATTTGCCCTACTAATAAGTATATGTCACAGTTCTGGGTCTAGGACTCAGTGTTTTCTCTTTTTGGACTTTCAGATTCTGTTTAGTCTGTTTGCATTTAGTTCCTGTCTCCCTGCGTTCCCTCTGTGTGCCTGACTCACTCATGTTTCTACCTGCCCGTAGTCCTGTTGTCCTAAAACCTGCCTTCCACATACTGCCTCCTGTTTGGATAAATACTCTACACAGCACCAAATCACAATGGCTCCATTTCCTGTTGTTTTGGCAATGTTCGTTTCAAAGAAAAAAAAAACTAAAAACAACTACACCCCATAGCGAAGTGATCAGAAAGCCTTTTCACAGTTTGCAGAAGGCTTTCATCAGTCTCCCTCTGTGTCCAAGTTCCCGCACTTACGTATCATAGAGCTGTCTGCAGAGGCCAGCCTCCTCAGACTCCTATCTACACATTACAAAAACAGGGACATGAACCAGTAGCCTAAACAACACAAATGCAGTAGTTGTGATATCATGTTTGGTGTACCAAAATAATACCTCCACGATTTAGTGGTGTTCTAAAGCACTGTGAACCACCATTCATTTCTTCATATTTTGCTTCCAAGGAGCCAGACTCATGTCATTTTTAAAGTGCTCTAGAGCAATAGTTCTCCAGGCTTTTTGAATATCTTTCAAAGTTTTTCTTTTGACATTTTCACTAATTTTCAGTCCAGCCCTGTACCTGACCATTTTCAGTGTAATATTATTTGTGTTTGTTTGTTGTCAAGCTGTTTACCACTGAGCTGTATCATTCAAGCATAAAAAGGCACCTAACTCAACAATCCATGTTGTGTCACAGACAACTTAGCAAAGGACAAAATTGAACGGGACCATGCCTGCAGTGGGTGAAAGGCCCTCTCCACTCACTGTTCCAAGGAAAAACAAACACAAATTTGCAGGCACATAAATTATGCTTGATTGGCAACAGCTTCATTTTCCAGCATGACAAAAATCCCAAACACGCAATGCAGTAAAAGTATACCTGGTTAGAAAAACACACAATGGAATAATATCAGTCATGGATTGGCCTCCCCAGAGACCAGACTGAAGCAGTGCGGGATCATCTTGAGAGAGAACAGAACAGCCATCACCCAAAGAAGAGCTTTCAATTGTAAAATGCCAGATTTATCCTTATGTACTATATTTCCATGTATGTTTGCACATTTCAGTAACTGGCTGCACTTATTTCCCATTTGCCAAGCAAAATATAAAGAAATGAGGGGTGACTCGAGACGTTTTCACAGTATTATAGGTGAGCAAGAAGAAATAAATTGCTCTATATAAAGTCATTTATTAGTAACTGAGGGCAACTGCCTGCTACCTGTTACTAGGGCTACTATTGTCTCTATCAGTAGCTGACAATGACAGGACTTACTTACCATTACTAGAAAGTGGATAGTGGATTTAATCATAAGCTAATCACACGTATGAAACACTGCACCCTATCAGGATAGTCAACTGCACAGTTATCAAGTACAGTTTAATGACTGTCCATGGTTTAGAACAAAGGAACACAGTATGTCCCTTATACAGTGCAGTAGCGTATTTTCTTATTGAAGACAAAATTAGCATTACTCCATACAACTTTCCACACATCTAAAGCCAGTTGGATTGTAAAGGACAGTAAGGTTTGTTCTGATTGTACTGGATATTCTTTTTTATTTCATCTTTCCTCTCAAATGTTTGCAACTTTCAGAAGTCTATACTGCAAGCAATAGATGCAGTATACAGTTTAGCATCATCTTGCTGAAATACACAATGCCTACCCTGAAAGACATCTGGATAATCTTGTTACTCTAAGACCTGTCCATCTTTACTTTGTAGAATGTTTTATACCACAATCATGTTACTGGCCTGCTGCCAGACAACCTAATTAAACAATATTCTCCTTAAATTGGAACATTTTCTCAGTTCAAATATTTGATGTTTCCGGTGATCTATTTTGTTTTGTTTTTTTTTTACTTTTTCAGAATTTTGTTTGTAAGGGTCTAAAGTCAAAGATAAGGGCAGGTAAGATGTGGAAACATTTTCCCTAGCACACACCTGCTACTAAGGCTAAGGTTCAGGCATCATAAATGCTTCAAATAAGTGCCTAATCTTGACAGCCTTCAACTAACCCTGACTCATTTGAATCTTTAAATCCTTTTAACATGTTCTCACTTTAAATTTTCTCCAGGTGTCTTACATTCTGAAGGAATATGGAAACAGGAATTTAAACTGCTGCCCCTCACCTATGAATAGCTGGCTGTTGAGCTGCAGGTGAACGAGTCCGTCTGCAGGAGCTTCGTGTGTGGCGGCAGGTAAATCGTCGACACGTAGCGACGCTTCCTTCACATTTCGCTCAGCTTGCACCCTGTGCCATCGGCTGTCATTCAACGGGACGCTCGTCTTCACTCGTACCTCCAGTGGCCCGTTCCCCACATCGAACGAGAAGATGACCTCCATAGAAGCTGAAGAGGATAGTCTTGGTCAGATCAGTTACAGAAAATCTGAAAAAAAAAACCCTTAAGAACAATAGTTAGGAGCAGATTTAAGAAGCTTTCACACCGAAAAGAGGTCACAAGTGATTCTTGGAAAGCTTCATTGAAAATGATCAGGGTAAGGCTCTGATATTGCTGTAACTAGAAAAATGAATTGATGAGTAAATGCAGCTATGTTTTAATGAAATTAGATCCAAATAAAAATAATTAGACAAAATGCAAACAGTATTAGTTAAGTGTGTGGGTGGAGTAGAATAACTGCAAAGTGTCTGATTCTTACTTTGTGTTTAAAAAAAAAAGAAGAAAAAAATGACACAAGCTTTGACTTGCAAGAAATCTTTTTTTTTTAACCTGGTGTTTTTATATTAGCTACTAAAGTACATCAGACACTTTTCCAGCTTTTTTCAGTGGTATTTTTAATAGAATTCCCCCCCCCCCCCCCCCCCCCCCCTGGCCCCTCCCTTCACCCCCTTCCGTAAACCC
>VUQK01027655.1:0-13947 GCA_015106715.1 Bujurquina vittata | reverse complement strand
CTCTTATTTCGTGTGGATGTAGCACTCCATTAACCCGCCGGAAATTAAATATATTATATATATATATATATATATATATATATATATATATATATATACACATACACATACACACACACACACACATTAAAAAACAAAAAGGCAGAAACAAAAAACAAACAGTACTGCATGTTTTGATTTGGCAGATTTTTACACGGGAGGCCCTTCCTGACGCAACCCCAAAGGGACGTTCGAAACAGAAATCTTTCACTTGCCGAGCACAGAAGTACATTAATCCAACCACAGTTTGATCACAGTTGTCGTATGGGCCCAGATAAGAGGCAGAAAATGCATAGGAGGGTTAACGAATGCAAATAATTCATTCACTTATGGATTAAGATCTGTTGATTGCCTATGAAATCTGGTATTTTATGCATCATACCTGCATATTGTTACAGCTGATTGTCTTGTCATTTTGAACAGGTTTCTTCGGAGGCTGAGAGGCAATGTTAGCCCAGGACGTCACCACCGGTTGACCTGTTCACACACAGCAAATAAGAATAAACAATGCGTGAAACATTACTGACACTGCCTAAAGTCGTTCAAAGACTGACTACATGAAATCTGAGCCTACCTGCTTGGATAACTGGGCTTTCTGGCTTGACATCAGTGGCACATTGCCGGGAATCAGGTAGTGTTGGGGATCCTCTGTTGCCAGACTATGCAACAGAAAATTATAGCAGCATCAACTTAATGAGTATAGCTGTAATGTGCAAGAATTAAGCATTAACTGTCAAGTATCATAACATTTGTTATTCCCATAAACTGACCTTCCAAGAAGGTGCCAATTTTGGATTTTTGGGGCTTGTGGATGGAGGACCTGGACCCCAGCACTCTTTCTGAGCAACAGGAAGAGCTCCTTTCCCAGTTGAAACACCAGCCAATTCTGGAAAATCGGCCATCTTTACTTCAAATGAGATCAAATTTGCCTGTGCTTGTTTCGGCTTCCCTGCAGAGGTTGGAGCAGACCTTGTACCTTTAAATCCTGTGAATGAATTATGAAATGAGAAGTATTTATCATAAGCAGTGGGTTTCAAATCTTTTGTGCCCAAGATACATTCACATCTTCCCAAAATAGCTTCTATATCACAAACTGGTAACACCGACCAAAAGCGGACCACAGCCCATCTTCAATCAACAAGAGGAAGCATTATGCTAAAGAATCACCACGCGATTGATTGCAGTGAGCCCGCATTGCTATTTAACACAATTCCAGTGCAACATTTCATCAGTAAGTAGATGATGCACTTTAGGCTGAACGACACTGACACTGTGTAGACTTGGGATGGCCTTCAGAGTTGGGATGACGGGCATGTCACACAGTACTGTCTACTAGGTTGCCTGCATTGGTGATTACTTGTTGTTTGAACATGAGAAAGTGATGAGCTTTTCCATGTTAAGATCCTCACAGTTAATCGTACTTTGTTGTTTTCCCATTTCATAATTTCATAATTGTTTTTTTTCCTCAAAGATTTGTTTTCAGAGGAAAGGAACATGTATGTGTGCTTTTTGTGCTAGAGGTAGTGGTGGGGAGGGATGCAGCAAAGGCTGGTGAAGAAACATACCCAAGCTGTTACAGGAAGGACTAAGCCTTCACACGGGTTTCACACTCAGCTGAGGGAGTTACAGAAGCGCCCACAAGTTAGCAGATCATTTGTATCTCTTTCTGCTGCCGTATATGGTAGCAATTTTGCATGCCTGCTACCAAATCCCATGAGATATTTGAGAATTGCTGACTTGAATTATAAAATAATTTCAGTGTTAACATTTTTTTAACTGGTAGTTTAAGTGTGTAAAAAAAACCACCAGCAGAAGAACCAGGAGATTGCTCATTTAAAAAAACAAAAACAAAAAACAAACAAGTTAAAACCATGTACGTCATCTACCTTTTTTCTGTATATCCATTGAGTTCTTGCTCATGATTCTGCCTTGAGTATCATTTTTGTTTTGAGGTGTCTGTGAAGATGAATAAAAACACTTACATTTCATGAAGAAATTTTGTTTATACACAATATTGCCAGAAGTAGTCGCTCGTCTGCCTTCACACACACATGAACTTGACATCCCATTCTTAATCCACAGGGTTTAATTTGTTCTTGGTCTACCCTTTGTAGCTATAATGGCTTCAACTCCTCTGGAAAGGCTTTCCACGAGGTTTAGGAGTGTTTTGAACATTCTTCCCGAAGTGCATTTGTGAGGTCACACACTGAAGTGAGAGAGAAGACCTGGCTCACATTCTCTGCTCTAATTCATCCCAAAGGTGTTCTATCAGGCTGAGGTCAAGACTTTGTGCAGGCCAGTCAAGTTCTTCTACACCATGTACATAGCTTTCTGTTATTCAAAACAAAACCAACCTTTGCTTGTGGATCCCGTTTGGTCCTGACTTTCTGTAGGGAATCATCATTGGTCTCTCTAACAGGGCGACTGCTGCTGTAGCAATGACTCCTAGGTGTATCTCCTCCTCTTCCTGCTGGCTTAGGGCTCAGACTTGACCGGCTCCTTAACAAAGGTTACAAAACGCGCAGCTTAATGTTTAGGCCATTAAATGATTCAATAGCCCTATCGTTATAGCTTCCTACCCTCTTGAACTCTGATCTGACGCATATGGATTTGGTAGAATTGGAGCTGTCGGTGATGCTGAAGATGTGTGTGGCTCTGCCGGCTTTTTCCTTGATCCCCTCTGCTGTTTATGGTCGGAGTCCTGGAAAGTAGAGAACAGTTTGTTCTTCTTCTGCCACCAAAGAGCATGCTTGTGTTTAACCTTTAACAATATCACTATTAGCTCCTGGTAGCAAGAAATTTAACTTATCACCAACCACTCTGTGCATGTTTTGGACTCACAATGCACTCAAATGAAACGCATCCATCTCCACTTGACCACTGTAGACTATCAAAGTACAACTAGCTCAGGTTTGAACAATAGTAACCTCTGAGTTTAAAATGTCTTAGAAAATAACCGAACTGACTATTAGCGTGCTCAAACCATACGCTAACTTAGCAGTATCATACTCATTTAAGTAACAGCTAAAGTTTGCTAAGAGTTAGCTCACGCTTAGTTGCACGCAATAGCGTTCGCTAGCTTCCTAGCTAGCTAAGAAAAACAACAAATGTAGCGTTAGTTTTCATAAACTACCTTGTCCATCTCCAGGCTTTTTCTAGATGCAGTCACATCTTCGCATCTTCACTTAATCGTACACAAGTCGTCAAGCCCCTTCTTACAAGCGTAAACACAATAACCTACCCCAAAAGTGTGCGCATGGCTAACAAGGTTAGACAACCTGTTTGACAGCATGTAGCCGGAGCAGCTAGTTGAGTGTAACAGCTGGTGTTTACATGTGCAGTCAGGAGTCCTGCAGCGACATCCTCTGACAGAACAGCGTAAAGAGAAAATCCTACCAACTCTACCTAAGTTCACAAACTTCAACTAAACACAACCCATAAATACATTTATTGAACTACTTAAAGTTGGTAAGAACCACTATAAAGATCTTTATATACAGTCTATGATAAAACTCTTACAGTGATTTGTAATCATGTGAGGCTGGGCACTGAGGAAGGAGAAAAGGACTTGTATTGACTGGCTGGGCAGAGATTCAGCTGGAAAGGATGAGCAGCGGGTAAGGATATTTAAAGATATATATGGAAATGTGCTACCGAGTGACACCAGCATGTCGAGAAGATAGGAGTACTTTGAGAAGCTGCTGAATGAAGAAAATTAAGGAATTTTAATGAATCAGGGAGTGCAGAGGATTAGTAAGGTGGAAGTGAGGGCAGCTATGAAGACGATGAAGATTGCAAAGGCGGGTGGTCCATACGACATACCTGTGGAGGTATGAAGATGCCTATGAGAAAGGGCAGTGGACTTTTTGACCAGATTGTTTAACAGTGATGAGTGAGAGGATGCCTGAGGAATGGAGAAATGTACTGGCACCAGTTTTCAAGAGCAAAGGCGTGTGCAGAGCAGTAGTAACTACAGAGGGATAAAGCTTATATACCACGAAACTATCAGAAAGAGTTGCTGAAGCTAGGCTGAGAAGACAGGTGACCACTATCTAGCCGCAGTATGGCTTCATATGAGAAAGAGCACTGCAGATGCAGTCTTTACTTTGAGAATGTTGCTGGAGAAGTATAGAGAAGGTCAGAAAGAGATGCACTGTGACTTTGTGGCTGTAGAGAAAGCAAATGATGGGGTGCAAAATTGAATATGTGTGTGAATGAGTGGGAGACAGATGTAACAGTGAGGAGCAGGTCAACCATCCAAAGCACAAGACAAGAATTAGAGAGTGCAGGCCAGGTTGAGACGAGTATCGGGGTGATCTGTGACCGAAGGATAGCAGCAAGAAAGGGGAAAGGGAAAGTTTACAAGATGGTTGTGAGACCAGCTGCGATGAGGTGGAGCTGGAGGTGGCAGCTCCATCGCTGCTAAACCGCTGCTAAACCGCTGGGAGTGAAGAGGATGGACAGGATTAGACACAATCAGAGGGACAGCTCAGGTTAAGCGGTTTGGAGACAAAGTTAGAGAGGGAAGGTGTGTTGACTTTTGCAGAGAAGGGTTAGTGGATATTTGGGCCAAAGGATACTGAATATGGAGCTGCCAGGCACGAGGAAAAGAAAAATCTTTCAAAGACATGTTGTGTAGTAAAACGTGTGCAGTAAACGTATAAAGTAGAATTCAAATACCAAAGTAGTAACATCCTGATCAAAGCTGTACTTGAGAATAGAATTCACATGATTTTTGTCCAGTTTTATTAATTACTTCTAGGTGAGATAATTGTTCATCGCCATGGACTGATGTTTCATTCTTAGTAGCAAAAAACAGAACATCAAACATTTTAAAGTGAGCTAATGTAAAAGTATGCTTTCCAAAATAGAAAATCTTGGTGATTGATAAAATACTGCATTATAAAATTATATCTATGTACCATAATTCACTCTAACCCACCCAGTCTACAAAACACACAGGTCTACATAAGCATATAAACAACAGTATGTTCATTCATAAACAATAAACTCCCTCTGTTTTTGGCATTTGTATCATCTTTTCACATTATTTTCTTCCATGCTTTGATCTTTGGCCAACACTGCAGAAAGGTAAACATCCCATTATTGTGAACTTAGTGCTTTCTTTCCCAGAAGATGTAAACGTTACTGCATTAATGTAGACAATATAATACAAGTCTCTTAAAGCCTCTAAGCTGCTCATTCCTCTTTTAGTCCCCTGGCTATGCCCAGGAGAGCTAAGGGCATGACGAAGGAAGCCGATGTGATAAGAAAACACGTCTGTGCTCCGGCAATCCAATACACTGCAAAGAAAACAGTCAAAACAAAATAAATGTGAATATGTAACAAACAATTCAAATAGCACTGTCTCAACAAAAAGCCACATTGTGGCATGGCCCTCTAGTTTCAGATTCCTCACCTGAGCATGACACAACTGGCCCCAGTGCTCTGGCCAGGGCGCCCAAACTACGCAGGATGCCCATCACGGTGCCCTTCTGACTGGCTGAGCCTGGAGGAGTATCCACAGTGGGTAATCAGCAACAGTGTGCACATCATAGCATAATCAAAACATCTTTGATCAGATTTGATAAGGAGGCTTACCGTGGTCAGAGACTAGGGTCGACAGGCAGGGAACAACTATGGCAGCCGCTGTGAGAATAGGATAGTAAAAAAAGAAATATGATGTAGAAATTTTTCATGATATTGCAACACTTTTAAGTTCACTGCTCAAAAAAGTACTGCATGCAGCAAGATATCATTTAATATCGTGATCTTATTAATGTGATATTGTGCTTTTCAGAGAAATTAAGGCATCAATTGAAAAAGAGCCTCTAGCAGCACATCTAAGGGATAGTTCAGGGTCCCCTGATACAGCCCTAACTATAAACTTTATCAAAGAGGAAAGTTTGAGTGTAATCTTAAAAGTAGGGTCACGGGACAACTGAAAGCTTTGGGACAACAGAATGGATGGATGGATGGATGGATGGATGGATGGATGAGATCTTTAAGATATGATGGGACCTGATTATTTCAGACTTTATATGTTAGCAGAAGGATATTTGCATGAGAGATAGCCAGTGGAGCTATCTCTGGTACTGACCTCTGTGTGGATAAACATTTTTCAGTCAGGTACAGTTTATAAACTACACCATCAAGATATAATATGCTACTTTAATGCTATTTTATGATAACAATGACTCCTGGCCTGCTTGTTCTGTTTGACATTAGTGTCCTGCTTAATTTCCTCATATGTATTCACACATTCTCAGGTGCAATAAAGATAAGATAGAAGAAACTGTGTTAGTGCATTTTTTTGAATACAGTGAGTATGACTCACCAAAGGAGTACAAAGACAGTCCAATGTACAGCATTGTTATATTCCACGATAGCCCAATGAGTATGAAGGCTGGAATCAATGTTACGATTGCCTAAAAACAAGAAAGGTGTATTAATAAAGGCAGACATTTGTGCAGTGCCACGTCACGTTACCACTAACAACAATATTCGATCAGTATCTGCCATCAACAGTTGGTGCTTTTACCATGCGAACAGCCCTGATGTGGTCCCCAGGTTTTATCCTCCGAGCGTAACCCCCCTGGATTAAAGCCATGATGACGCCAATAAAGAAGAACATCTTTCCTTGCTGCATGCTGTCAGAGAGAAAAACACGTAAGGTTGCTGTTTGAATTTTCTGACAGACTACACAGCCTTATCTTTGGGTTCATACCTTGTAAACTGGAAGCGCTGATGAGTAAGAAAACTTAAGGTGAACTCCAGGCCAGAGAACAGGAAGAGGTAGCAGAAATAAACCAGCCCCAACACTTGAAGGCTCTTCATTCCTGCAAAAACAAAGCATAGGTGTGCCAAAGTTCATTCACTTTTTATAAATGGGACAATCACAAACGAATGCAGTAAATGCAGTACTCACTGTTTCTTGAAAGTCCATCTTTTTTCTTGGTAACAGCTGAAAAATGGAACAAGGATAATGGGTGCAGCAGGTTCTTGCAGTTCCCACAGCCCGAAGAAGCCTGGAATGGAACAAGAAAATGATCTGCATATCTGTCACTCAGTGAACAATGATTTGAACTAAACAATGCCTTTTGTTCAGAAACAATAAGATTAATGTAAACTTTTTTCTTTTTTTTGGGGGGGGGGGCTTCAAATGTTCAGTCATGCCTTATTAATAAGGCAGTGTGCCCAGCTGATCAGCTGCCACAGACCTGTCCAGACATGCTTTAAGTGAAATAACAATACTTGCTTTATTAAGTTAAAGTGTGTCTGATCAGGTTTTTCCACAAAATATTACGTGGCCTAAAAAAAGAATACAACTTTTATTTTAATTCTATTAAAGAAGCCATAAAGAGGATGGCAATATTCTCAATACTGAATATCAGTACACATCTGTTCAGAAGACATATAAAGCTGACCCAATGTGGGGGATTTTGACACAAACTTGTAAACCCAGTAATACAAGGACAGTAACAGAATTGCTGACCACGTCCATCCCTTTATGACCACAGTGTGAACACCTTCTTCTAACGTGCCATGTCACAAAAAATGAGTTCACTGTAGTCAAACAGCCTCCGCAGTCACCAGATCTCAATCCAATAGAGCCCCTTTGTGATGTGGTGGAACACGAGATTCTCACTGTGGACGTGCGGCCAAAAACATTTACACACATTTGTCAATGTGGACCACAATCACTGAGAAATCTTTCCAGCACCTTGTTGAATCTCTGCCACAAAGAATTAAGGCGGTTCAAAAGGGGGCAAAAGATGTTCCAGCACCCAGCAGCCTCTTATCTCAGCTTAGCATAAAAAAAGAGGGGGAACAGCCTGGCTCTACCCATGTGGTTTCACATGGGTTGTTTGCCTAACTGTTTTTTAGGCAACAGCAGCAACTTCCTGTAGTCACTGTGAGAGGTACAGCTACTGACACACACTGAAGTACTATCTATTCAGTGGTCTCTACATGAGAAAAATGTACTCTTTGCTATACTAAATGGTGGCAGTTAAATATATGTCGAGCGCGTAAACCTGCACACAGTTTAGTTTGCATTAGCAGGAGTGCTTCCATAAACCAACCTTGACGTCCTTTGTTAATGTTTCTGGCAGCATCAGCCAAATAAAGAGCAGATCGGCGGTGCTGAAAGCCAAGGCGAGCAGAGCTGGAGTGAGGTAGAAGACATTTCCTGTTGCTCTGGAGCTGATAGCAAAGTAGGCGCCCATCAGAGGCCCCACGGTGAAGCCCAAGGAGAAGGCGATGCCGATCATGGCCTGATAACAGCAGAACAAATGATTCTTTTTACCTTTAAAATATTTAGTTGAAATAGGAAATCCTTTTTTCCTATTTTCAGTCTTTGAAAAAAGAAAACAACTTCAACTGTCTTAATTCTTTATTCTTATATGTGAGGGTCATAGCCAAGTGTTTTGATGGCAGAAACGTATGTGGAAATGTAACATGTAGGGTAATTTGAAGTTATTTCCTGTAATGATCACAGAGATTTGTGCCTACCATTCCTCGGTTCCGCGCTTTGGGGCACGGCAGGTCGGCTATGATGGCAGTGCAGAGGCTGACGTTGCCCTTACAAATGCCCCCAATTACCCGAAACAAAAGGAACATGCTGAAGCTCCGGGAAACAGCCCAGACTGCATAGGAGGACATCAGCCCCAACTGGAACACAAGGCACCCAATTAGACGCGAATATGCCAGCACTGCTGAAAGGGCTGTATGGTTTCATGCAGTATGAATTGTGAATGACTCAGTTGTAAACAAGTTGTCAAAAAGTGGCGTTTCACTCACTGTAGTGAGCATGAGCATGGGGCGCCTGCCGTGGCAGTCTGACAGAGCCCCGGTCACGGGCGATGACAGGAACTGCAGCAGGGAAAACAGCGAGCCGATCAGACCTGTAGGGGAAATGAGGAGCATTTAAATCAATGAGTTTCCAATGCGGAAAATATAAATTTGACCCTAATGTTTCATAAATCTGCTTTTTGGACTGGAAAATCCATCCAGTGTACCTCCAAACAGGACGCTGTTGTATTTCTTTTCCATAGGAATCCCAAGAAGCTCCCTGAACCAGTCCACAACCGACTGAAGAGACTGATACGCAGCATCCTGTGCACACAAAAACAAAACATCAGTGATGTCATAAATACCAGCAAAGAGGTCATTTCAGCAGGACTCAGCGGCTAGACTGACCCACCGACTAATCTAATCAAATCACTCAAGAGTTTGTTACAGGTTTTTATGGACGAGTTTCTTCACACAAACCCGTCTTTGTTCGCGGGAGCGTCACACTGCACAAACTGCCTGCCAAAAGGATTCCATTCAAAATCAGCTTTCTAACATTTATGTCACTGCAGAAAAAAAAAAATCTTCTGTAACTTGTAAACACTCTCTGTTACTCTTATTTTGCAAAGCGTTCTGGTCACAACTATATAAATAAGGCTGCTTTAATCATCTTCCAGGCTCCAGGATCTGACGCACCTGGCTTTTCTACATAAAATGACACCGTATCTGTTGTGGTGCTAGCACATTTAAAAAAAATTAAAATAAAACCAACCCCAGTTTCTGCATAATGATCCAAAATGGAAGGCAGCAGAGGCAGAATCAGAGTAAATCCCAGCAGGTCCAGCAGCAGGATGACAAACACAATCTTGATGACCTTTGTGGAGAAGGTCACTCCATCTTCCATGGATTTGTTTACAGCTGACATTCCTCCACCTGATGGCATCTCTTTTCCTGCTGTTCAAAGATGTGGCAGACCACATGTTATAAGATCAGCACTTTTAATGCAGCGTATTAAAATTGTCCCTCATGACCTTCCTCAAACAACACAAACAAGTACAGCCCTGGAAAAGTGTGTCTTAGAATTTCTTTGTCCTGTTCAGTACAAACCAGACACAGCAACATTTTAATTCATCATTTATGTAATTTTTTCCTTTAAGATAAACTGAATTATTTGAGCCGAAATGGGCCTCCAGTTTTCGTTTCACTTATATAGTTATTTGTGGCTCTGGTATGTATACATGTATGTGTTTACTGTGATTTTACTTTCTAAAGTAAAAGTTAGTAAAATAATAGCGGTTCTTCAAAGATAATTGTGGAAAACAAAGTTGTGAAACATGAAGCATTCAGATGAGCAGGGGCATCCAGAGGGAGGGCACAGGGCAGGGTGAGCATAAGATATCTGTGCCAGATCAAATATGGGGATCCATCCAATGTTTTATACTGGAAATCCAGAGAAAAACATTCTTTAAATTGCATCTTTTGGTTTCATTTATTTTTACTCATGTGGGTTTTTTTTTAACCAAAATATTTTTAACCTACATCCATTGATCCAAAGGCTCACCGAGATAAATCTGAGAGGGTTGTGAGATTATTAAGAAAACAGGATGACGAACACAATCTTGATTGTCTTGATTGCGTAAAAACAGTCAAACTGGTATTCATCTGTTGCACTTTGCTTGACTTCTTCTGTAATACAAAAGCTAATTAGTGACTATAACTAATGAGTACTAGAGTAGTATAAACTATAATAAAGCATGTAAATACTCAAGGAAGAACCTGAAGATAGTACAGTACTTTATAGTAAATGTACTTTCAAGTTAAGACTGTAAAAAATGCGGAAGTTATTGGTATGAAAAAATGCCTTTCCTGCGCAGGTGGAGGAAAAAAAGAACATTTATATCAGTGTGTGTCGGTAAATGTGTAATTAATGACACCCTTACAAAACGTGATCAGGAAACAGGAATGTGCCGTTTAAGGAAGGAGGACACAAATCCTCATTTCTCCTCAAACCATCCCAGTCTGCACCAACTCCTCATTTTTGCAAACGCAACACTAAAGAAACATTTTAAGGACGTGTTTCCGAACATCTTCATCTAAAAACACAACACATAGCGAGGACTCGTGTTACTGCATGTAAATCCTTCGGATCCAGGGGCACTGAGCGATATTTCTCAGCTGTTTCCGGACAGTTTCTGATCACAGAGAGACTCTAATGGTTTTACTTACCCCGGTTACGCGGAGCGCTGCAATCAGCGAGGACTCGATCACCTCGACCTTCTCTGGCTCATCAGCCAGTCCATTATTGAGAGTCCGCACCAGGAAGCGGTGTCCTCTTACACTCGGATGACAGGAGTGTGTCGTAATCAACAGACACACAGGAAAATGCTGCCTTCACGTGATCCTCGCAAGCTCGTATATTCGCCTTTCACCCGCGCATGGGTTTTTGTTGAGGCGGTGGAACAAATCTTTAGATTCAATGTGTCAAGACAGCGCTTACTCAATCTATGGAAACATAACGTCGTACAAGTATCGACTGTATCAATTATTAATGTAGCTGACTTGAGGATAGGACTATAAAATTCTACTTGACACAGTACCTGATTGAGATAGCTGACCTTTCAGATGATCCATGTACTGTTCACTGAAAGAGTGGCTGTCAAGGAACAGAATCAGTGGCAACAGGTCTGATGGAGTGGTGAATCCAAATTTGAAATTTTTGATTCAAATCATTGTCATTATGTACGGAGGTGGCTGGGAGAGACGTTCAACAGCGAGTGTCCACAGCCACCTGGAAAACACGGTGGAGGCTCCATCATGCTTTGGGGCTCCATTCCAACCACTGGTGTTGGAGAGGAAAAATACCATCAGATTTTGATCCACCATGCAAAACCATGTTGAGCAGCAGCATATATTACTATATAGCTATACAATCTTATTATAAAAATGTACTGAAAGCTCTTTATACATGTAAAAACAATACTTTTAAGCTTTGATGCCCACTTACTGTACTTTGCAATGATGAACTTAAAAAAATGCACATTGCTCTTTATTGGTGTAGCCAGACTGCATTTTGTTAACCATTTAATTTTTGCTTGAGTGCAACAGACTTTTAATACAGAGCAGCCATGACTTGTAATACAAGGATATGAATACATGTGGTCTGTGTACACCTGAAATCAAAAACTGCCTAATGATATGATACTCCATATTGATCATAAAATTAAACAGGAAAACACAAAAAACAAATATATATATTTATATAATTGCCCCCACTGCTCATTTGTGACTGTTCTGTCCATGAGCCCGCGTCTTCAGATGTACTGTATTTTTATGGCCCCAGTGAAACATAATGGAATAATAAAATGAATTAAAACACTTTGATAGGACACTCTGCGGTAACTAAGCTAGCTCAAATTGGAGAAAAATGCACAACAGGTGCCGCAAACACTTTAAATTCAAAACAAACTGAAGTATGATTAAAAGACTGAAAAGCAAAACAAGTTTATTGTTGACATGGAATACCAAATTAAATACTGTCAACTATTTCGCCATTAGGTTGCGGAGTACAAAGTAAGGTGTATTGAAATACCCAACAGCACCCGAAGGCAGCACGAGCCTTTACCACCCCTCCTGGTATTCAAGTTTTTGCAGTTCTTGGTATTCAAAATGATGTAAACGTTTTAATGTAAAATGAGTTCACAGTGCTGAGGTTTCTGCAGATTTTACAGTAATAAATTCTTGTAAATAATACCTCTCTGCTCAAACTACAGGAATAAAGATTCTCTTTGCATGACAGCTGGTCGTGGATAACCATTAGTGTTCTTAAACAAAACAGATCCAAATAAGATCTTAATAAAATACAGTGTGTCACACATCATACATTCACCATGTTGGTTCAGAGTTTTATTTACTGAATCACACCAATTTCACTTCTATGTTTAACAGCTTTACCATAAAAGGCTGTAATAAGAAACGGTTTAAAAATGTAGGGAAAAAAGGGAAACGTTAATATGTAGCCACACAGTTGATAGCAAGATATCAGACAATTAATCAAAACAAAATATAAAAAAGGTGTAAGTCAACACTGGAAGGGGCTTTCCACAAAATAAAAGAAATAATAATAATAAAAACAAACATTATATTCCATGCCGCATGACGTGACGCTTCAGTTCAGAGCTGCTCGCGAGGTTTCTTCCACAGAACTCACAAGTAAATCGTTCCTGCTCTGCAAGCGAGGCGCACAGGACTTCAGCAGCTCCTGGTGTCATTGCATCTGAGGGAGGGTACACATTTTTAAAATGATGACAGGCTCTTGTTTCCCAGGATTCCTCAAGACCTAAATCTTTAATTACTAACCTACATTTATTACAAAACGCTCCATAAAATGTCAGAAAATAGTGACAAATTATCATCAGAATTTCTTTTCCCTAAGATGAGACAAAAAATCTTCTAATTTACTAAAGAGAGAGAGATCCCTAAAAATAAATAAAACAAAATCTGGGATCCTGAAAATATCTGAAATTCTTGCTTCAATGAGTATCAATGATCACGTTGATTAAAAAGGATCTCTATATTAAGGATAATACAGTTGTGTAAAAAAGAAAGTACACCCTCTTTCAATCCTAAGGTTTTACATATCAGGACATAAAAAAAAAAATCATCTGGTCCTCAACAGGTCTTCAAATTAGGAAACCAAAATGCAGAATTGGCGTGTGAAATACTAAATACAACCCCATGATTCAATAAGCTTGTAGAATCACCTTTAACAGCAATAACGTTTCTGTATGATTTTATCCGTCTCTCATATGATTGTGGAGGAATTTTGCAGCCTTGCACAAACACACACCTAAATGCTCCAGACCAACAAACTGTGAAAACCTTTGCTTTTGTGGGAGTGGTCACCTGCTGATGATCAGGTGCATCTGATCATCAGCCCTTGGCCCTCTTAATTCCCATGGAAGCAGTGAGGGCGTGCTTAGTTCACACACAGCTGCTGCACTTCGGCTCGATTTTTGGTAAATGAATAATGGCAGTGTAATATGTCTTAGGTTGTATTTTCCTAATTTGAAGCCCTGCTAAGGACCTGTTTTATTTTTTAATGTCCTAAAAATAAAA
>VUQK01027654.1:11586-23693 GCA_015106715.1 Bujurquina vittata | reverse complement strand
AGGTTGCTTTTGTAGAACCTTAAGAACCTTCAGGGAATGTTCCCTGAAAGTTTTCTGAAGGACACACGTTGAAGAATGTTCTAGGAATGTTCTACAAACCTTCAGGAGAACTCCAGAAATTGTTTGGTGATGGTCCTCTACGGGTTCTACAAAAGCAGATTTCAATGTTCTCCAAAATATGATACTCAAGGAACCTTTACAGAACCCCCTGTAAAGGTTACTATTTGCTGGGTTGGTCGCTGAACAGAGTTTTAGTAGATATTTTTAATTGAATTTTAAAAAAAGTACTTTTTAAAACATATTTGTTGACTATATTTTTTATTTTTGTTTGTTGTATATTTGCATTCATTGACAACATTGCAGCTTCTCTTTATGACCACTAACTCTAACTAAGTTTTTTTTTTAACTCCTGATCAACACTCAGACATTTTAGATTAAATAAAAAACATCAATTGCGTCTAATACCAGATAGAAAATAACTGTAAAAGAACAGAACAAAATAATTTATTTAATTGTAAATATGCAAGCTACAGTTTCATTTCATCGTTGATGTGATACTCAAAGTAACTATTCATTGTTACCGTGTATTCCCTCTAGTGGTCAAACTGATTAACTACAGCAGTGCAATGACACAAAAGTACTTCCGGTGTTTCCTTCATAATAAACATTGGCGCTTAGATTTCAAATTACTGATGGCAGACGCCACAGTGAGTTACATAATACAGCAGTAAATTTAATTATATTTACAGCTATCGCGTACTCTGTACACGAAGAGTCTGAGTGGAAAGATTATCCAATAAATAGAAATTCCACTTAAGCTATACTCCAGTCCACAAGGTGGCGACAATGCGCATTATTAATGCTGCCGAATGCTGTACGAAGAAGAGAATACAGGAAGCGGGTTTGTTTACTGGATGCTGCTGGAAGCAAGTTTAGGGTCAGAGACGTTCATTGAGGATCGGTTCAGCGCTGTTTTGTGTTTTAATATCTCTATCACGCTTCAGATAGGCGCCGGCAAGATATACCGGGTGAGATATATTTACTTAACTCTAGCTCCGTGCAGCCCCAGCATTAGCAGTAACTGTGAGGACTCCGTCATTGTGGAGTGGGGTAGTTATTGAAAGAAAGGGGTATTTAACGCTTCTTCATTATCAAAAAGGCAGCACGTCCTATATCACATCGCTGTGGCTGCTTAAGAAACGACCACAACCCATGCATTAGTTCGGCAGTCATTGTTTTATAAATAAATACAAAATACCAGCATTTTTCCTATAAATCACTCCAAAATAACTTTGCAGTTATTTATATGCTTCTGTCGTGTTTTTTAACGCTTGTTTGAGGTCAGTATGAGTGTTAGTATCACGGTGAGCTGCGGAAGCTTGTTTAGCTGTAATCTTCACCTCTTCCACGGTCACAGGGGTTTGGATGCAGGACTGTTGTATAGGATCGTATGCGGAGACTGGCGCCAAATTACATGATTTAGATGTTGAATAATGGGGCCGCAGGGGCTTTAGATCCTTTAGATTAAGAGTTGCTTATGGCGGGTAATACTGGTCCCAAGATTTGAATTTTGCTCACTGGTTGAAGTTTCTGTGATTTAAAATTGCTGCTATTTCTCTGCCTTCTGTCCTGCAGCAAAATGACTGAAGACGTGGTCCAAACAAATGGAAGTAAAACACTGCTTGTCCGGCACTTACCAGCGGAGCTCAGCAAGGAAGAGAAGGAGGACCTCCTGAAGTATTTCGGAGCAGAGTCTGTCAGGGTCTTCTCAAACAGGGGCCGGTTGGTAAGTGGCTTCTCACCGATATCCTATGAGCCATAGTTCACATCCTGACATTCATTTGAGTTGCGAGCTGGTCTGAACATACTTGTCCATCTCCACAGAAACATGCAGCCTTTGCAGCATTTAAAAGTGAGAAGTCAGCAGCAAAGGTAGAAGTTTTACCCTTTAATTTGTTTCTCACTTTTTCCTGTATGGTGCTCTTCAGTTCCCATAACTTCTCTTTTAGGCTCTTGGCAGGCTCCATCAGTTAGAGATTCTTGATCAGACACTCATTGTGGAGTTTGCGAAAGGCCAAGATCACATAACAGTATTAAAGGACCCACCAGTGTCAGAAAGGTAAGTTGTCTGAATAACCCTGGCCTGCACAGAATTTAAATATCAGTTCATTTTGTATTGAAAGGAATGGGCTTTTTACCTATGTCAAATAGTTGCAGATGATTGCATCTCTTGAATTGGTCTGAACTACCCCTCTGCTTTTTACAGTCGTGAAAATGTCAAAGAAGAGAAGAAGAAGCAGGAGAGCAAACAGCCAAATATTCCCATCATAGAGACTGGTGTCGCTCCGAGTCTTGGGTAAGAATGAAAGCATGTCATCATGAAGCTGGTGTGACATGAACACAGGAAGCATTTTATTTTTATCACTTGTTTTTTTTTTCTTTTTTTGGATTTTTTTGGCTGATGTTATTCTCTAGTGCATTATTCATTAGATAAAATGTAGATTTCTAGTCTTACCATTTTGTGAGGTTTTTTTTTAAAAAAATCCCCAAACAACTCTATATCACATTCTGCCTTTTGGTGACAGGCCCTGTCTCCCATTATCTGAAGTGTGTAAGTCATTATCTGCTCAAACTTTGCCTTATTCAATAAACTATGCATGTGTGACACATGTTCTCCAAACCCCGGTCAGAGTGTTGTCAGTTTGGCTATGCAGAAAGTGCCTGGAGGCTGGCTGACAGTAAACCTGGATGAGAATCAGAGAGCTGTAGTTGGGAGCTGTCAAATGCCTTGTGTCCAATTAGATAGCCAGGCCGCCACTGAGCGCCTGACAGGCCGTCTGTCCTGCCAGTTGGTGGGACCAGGTGGTCTTTGATACCTTTCACTCCATTTCTGACAGTCTGTCTCGCTGCAGCTTCAGCAACCAAGTCTCAGACTTAAGAGCTGCATGTTCTAAGACGAGTCTGCACAAACTGAGAAAATGTTCTGTCTGGTCAGACGAGTTTGTTGCTTTTGGTTTGGTCTGTTAGAGCTTGGAGAAAGGCTGGAGTTGTAACAAACTGAAATGAACTGCACTTATTGGTTATAATCAACATGACTCAGCATTAAAGAAACCATATATTTTACATCTTTTGTACTGCTAATTTTTTTATATATATATTTCCTTTATTTGCATCTTTTGAAGAGGAACTCTGATGTTCCCGTTTGCTGTTTTTCTCTGTTCTTTGGTTCATTTTATGGACTAAAGAATACATTCAGTGATAAATGTAAAAAAAAAAAATAGAATCAGTGTTTAAAATAGTGAGGTGATCGGATCATTTTGTCAATTCAACCTTTGTCAATATAAAAGCTAGAAGTCTATTTTGTACATTTTGAATTTGCTCTGTGGAATATGATATGCCAACAATATTTATTTTGTTGGTATTTCTTTGTTATAACATTCTTTTTTATTATTTTTAAGAATATTAATAGAATGATAACAATAATAATACTATCATAATAATATCTTTAACATCATAATCATTACAGAGTTGAGGCGAGAGGTACTTTGAGCTAAAATTTACCGACTTGATGTAATATAGATTTTTTTATACTGGTGACAGCTGTGGCTGAAGAAATTATGTGTTTGAGTTGTCTATCATGCCTGTTTTCTAACACCTGGATGGATTTTATTTATTTATTTAGTTAAAAAACCAATATGGGTCAGGCTCTGCATTCAACCACAGGTCATTAATTTATTTACCTTTAATAGTCTAATAACTGCAATTAAGAACCCTTCTTAGTTTGTGGTAGCTTGTCAACTAAGCGGAGAAGTGGTGTGTAGGCTCAGTGCCGAATTAAAGGAGAAGGAGTCTCACTGATGACATTTGGCTTCATGTGGCTTCAAGACAGCAAAATCCACATTTACAAAATCAAATCAAAATCAAATGATGAAGAAGGTGAGTTAGATGGCTGTTAAGCTACCATTTCACACGCCTCCTTAGCTCTAACTAAAAGATTGTTGTAGCCTAGCGGCAGAACACTCCCTACCTTCAGTCTTTGCTCATCAGGCTTGAGTATAGCTGAATTTGTTGTCCCATGCTGTGTAGATTGGCATCTTAAGAAATGTATTTCCTGAGGACGAGCCTTGCTGTGCTGCCATGGCATGGCTTGGTGCTTTTCATCTTAATGATAGGCTACCAAGCAAGAGGCAGCCCGCTGCCCGGGCCACACGCTGATGTGTCACCGTTGTTTTGACGTATAATCATGTGAAGAAGTTTATCCCATAGAAAGTGTTTCATTTTTTGATATATTTGAGCAAGCAGGCATTTGATTATCTTTGAACAGTGCTTATAAAAACTGAACTAGCACATTCATGTGTGTTACATAATTGTCTGCCAGTCTCTGACATCTTCTTGCTTTAACTTTTGACCACTTTTCTATGCAAAATTCATTCATTCTCAAGATGTTTGAGGTTTTACTTGCATGTACTGCCCGTTTCAAATCCCCTCACCACATTTCAGTGGGATTAAATCTGGGCTTTGACTAGACCATTCCATAACCTTCCCACTTCTCCCGTCTAAACCATTTCTTGGTGGATTTGCTGGTGTTCTTAGGATCACATCCAGTTCAAAGAGTCACTTCTGGTTCAGCTTTAACTTTTGGGGCAGATGGCCTAAAATTATCTGTAAGCATTTCTTGGTGTGATGCAGAATTTACAGTTGAATCAGTGACTGCAAGCTCCTCGCTCCAGAAGGCAGCATTGCAACCCCAAAACACAACGTTTCTTCCTCCATGATTCACAGTTGGTGTGAGGTTCTCCTCCCAAAAAATGATTTGTCAGTACAAAGCACATTTTTTCCAAAAGGTTAGGTCTTTTTCTGTTTGGTCACTGGCCAACCATAGTTTAGCTGTTTCTGGGATTTCTTGGCTTGGGATCGGTTCCACCTGTCATTCCCTGTCATTCCCTGAGCACACTGGTGTCTAATCAGGATTCCATTTTTAGATTTGAAGGTGCGATAAATATAGACGTGCAAATGCTTCTTTTCATTTGACTGCTTTGTGTATAGAAATTCTGAAAATGACTGAATTTGTTGCGCATATCACCTTTATCTCTATGTTCCTATTTGAAATGGATGAAGTGTTGCTTGTTCAAATATATTCAAAAATTCAATAGTTTCCACGCTAATTTCCATACATATTTTTTTTTCTCGTGACTGCTTTCGATGCAGGGGTTATTGTATTTAAGGCAGGGAGTTTCAGCTTTAAAGTAACTCTTTTTTTTCTCCCCCTCTCTCTCTCCTACAGGTTGACGTTTCAATCAAATCCCACTTTGAAATATTTATATCCACCACCCTCTAATGGCATTCTGACAAATATAACGCACGCCCTCATGAGTGTGCCAAAGTTTTATGTTCAAGTGAGTAAATACAGCTTCTTTTATATCATTTCATTTTTTATTTTACCTTGTTATGTAGATGCTGGCCACAATAATGTCCCTTTAGTCACTAGTAGGAATTTGTACCAAAAAAAAAACCCCATCAAATGTGACAGCGTTTCAAGTCCTTACATTTATATTGTAAAATAGAAATATAATTCTGGAATAAGTGTCCCAGAGGTTTTTGAACTGCATCCAGGCTCTTAAAGATCAAACAGCAAACATTTGCCTTTTAAATCTCAATTTGGGGAGCAAGTATTAATAATAAACCATAAGTGGGCGGCATGAGTTATGGGTTTAACATTTCCCTGGGAGCCGTACTGCCTGGATTTTAATTGCTGCTATTTCCTATGTTAACATCTTGGTGGTGCTAGTGTGTTTCAGAGAAGCTTGCCCAGTGCTCTGCTTCACCGTAGGTATCTCACTCGAGCCTCAATCTCACCTTGATCCTCGTATTTGTATGCAAAAGCCTGAAAATCTGTTTTACATATGGAGCCCGAGTTCCTGGCTGTCTGTTTGAGAGCGGCAATATATATTTATATTATCTGCTCCCTCCCCAGCTTGTGATATGAATCTTTACTGTTCTCAAACTCCTATCTCAAACTATACAGGTACTTCATCTGATGAACAAGATGAATTTGCCATGTCCTTTTGGCCCAATCACAGCTAGACCACCCATGGTAAGCTTCTGTACACGATTACTGAATGCAAAATTTGGCTACAGCTCTTTCCAGGCAGTTGAGATAGAAATTATTTGATAATAAACATGAAAACGTATGCTTTTGTAAAGAAGCAGGTGTTACGTTTTACAAAACGTATTTGATGTGTAAGGGGAAAACTTATACGATTGATATAAGATTGAAAGTTCTTCAATGTAGAAACACATTTTTGGGCAGTAAATGGGAACATTTTCCCCAGATCAGCCAATGTGTTCATACAGTAAATGAAATGTATTTATTTAGGATTTCACATTTTCTTTGCAAAAATGCACACAAATATATAAATATACTAATTAGTTTATTTATTCATTGTCACTTTTTGCACACGAGAATTTTTTCAAAACACCCAGATGCAAAAAACTCTTTGGAATTACCAGCATTTCTTCACCTCGTAAAGATCATGGTGTCGTAATTTTACACTGACAGTCTGACTAAACTAATAACGCACAAACAGAAAAATAACAAATTGAGAAATCAATTACATTCCAGGTTGGAAAAAGATAAATGAACATATGCTCTAACAACAGGAAGGTAAAGTGGCTGCAAATAGGACAAATTCAAGGCAGGTTGCTACTTTAGCTGAAGCGAAGTGGGCAAAGATCACATAAGAACACAGTGTGCAATTCTGCAAGAGGTGAAAAAGAACCCAAGAGTAACAGAAAAACACCTGCGGAAGTCTCCTGGCAAACTTGCGAAATCCTTTTTCATGTGTGCACTTTAAAAAACAAACAAAAAACACGCTGAAGAAGTATCACATTAATGGAAGGACACCCCTAAGTGCAGTCTACAAAACACATTAATGCTCCTTTTTGAAGTTTGCAAAATAGGAAAATAAAAAATAATAAATCAGCTGGCTGTTCCACAACAATTTGCAATTGTTGAGGGAATAATAACTTTTACAGGAAAAGATTTAGGCCAGATGTACCTGCCCTGATGTTTAAGAGAGGTTGTGCGATGCAACAAGGCAGTGACAAAAGCACACAAGTAAATCAACAAAAGAATGGAAAAAGAAGAAAACTACCGAACCAGATTTCCGACCTTTACTCAGTTTAGATTCCATGGCACGGCCCGAGGAATGGTGTTTAATCAAGACATCCCAGAAATATTGACGGACTGAAAGAATTTTATAAAGCAGAATGGTTTAAAACGATTCCAAAAATCATTTGGAAGTGTCAGAAGCAGCTAAAGGAAAGGTCTGATGGAGGTTGTTGCTGCTAGAGGGTCTGTTAATTATTAAAGTCAGGAGTTCACTTGTCTTTTCCAGCCTGCACCGTCAGTGATTATACAGTGTGTTCAATAAAGGCATGAAAAGTAGAACAGTGTGTGTGTGTATTAGTTTAGTTGGACTTTTTGTCTCTACATGTTAGCTAAGATCACACTAGATTTAAAGAGTAATCATTTCAAGTCCTTATGAAAAGGTTCATAAACTGTGTGCGTGGCTTGTATTTGATGTCACAACATATAAGGAGTGAAAAAGGGAGGGGGAGACTTATAGTCACCAAACAGCCTTTCGCACATGCTAGTTTATGCAAAAATAGAGACAAAGAACCTCTCTAATATATTTTTAAGTAAATAGAAAATTTACATTTAACTGTATTGTACCTGACATACGTGTGTGATGTTCAGACATAGAGCAGTGTTCAATTTTCAAGAAAATGTCAGTGTTCAAAATGTCAAAATCATAAAGAAAAAGATATTAATAGGGTCTGGAGGGAGAGGTCAGCTCTGCTAAAGGTTTCCTATTTTTCCTCTGATGTGTTGGTATGAGCCATTTCTACTGTGTGGTAATTTTCTTACTTTTTATTTGGCTAAAAATGAGAAATTAATCATCAGGTTGCGCAAGTATAATAATAACTGTTAGTTTTAGTATTTTAAAATCTTCTCCTTTGACCTTGTAAAAGCCCAAAATATTGTGATTTTAATTAAAAGTCACAATCAGCCATCACTCCTCCCATTTGTATGCTAAGCCATGTCATTTTGTTTCCTGCAGTTTGAACTCCTGCCTCCTGCTCCACCCATCCCCATGCCTCCTCCCTTCCCTCCCGATTACCCCCCTCTACCAGAGGAGGAGATGAAAATGAGCAGTGAGGAAGAATCGGAGTACGAGAGTGGAGATGACGAAGACAAAGAGAGGTGAGGAGAAGATAAAGAGTGTAACACAAACACTATTTTGAGACAATCAAACTGCCTTTCAAATAGTTTTGCGCCTTATAATAGCTACCAGTCAAGCCAGCGTATTAGCTTGAGAGATAAGAGTGACTTTTAGGGGAGCCTTTTGTAGCAGAATTAGTTTCAAATGTGTGTGGAGACTTTTATATTTGTATCTCATTCCCTGCCATTTTTCTAAATATGCATGCAGAGAGCCACAAATCTGTCGATATTAATGCCCGAAGACAAAGTATTTTGGACTATGTGCTGAAAATACAGACGCCATTGTTGATACTCAGGCAGATTGTATGCTCTTTTTTTTGCATCCAAATTTTGCTCCACTTTAGATCTAGTGACAGGTGACAAAATAAAGGGCCAAACATGAATCTTTTAACCTTACATCGAGGGCATGGGTGAAATCATACTGGCATGGTTTGGGTCACTGCCAATTGATATAAAGTTGCTCTGAGTGACCACCTTTATGCTGTGATGAAACACTTCGGTCCTGATGGGAGTGGTATCTTGCAGAATTCCCTATTGTTAGGGCCTGAGGACTCACTGTATGGTCTGATGAGTGAAAAACTGATGTGAATCAAATGTTGTGGCCTTTGCGGTCACCAGGTCTCCTCCCAGGTGACCACCTATGGGAGATTTTAGACTGATGTGTTAGAAGGCAATCTCCACCAAAGTGATGTCCCAACCCTCCAGCTGAGCTCCAGTCTTGGAAAATCAATGAATTATCCAATGATCCTTCAACACATCTGCACACTTGCAAGTCTTAATATAGATTTGGAGATATTTTTTTTAAACATTTCTTAATCTGATTACACTTGCAGATTCAGACACGCAACTGTCCACACTCATTTGCAAACGTGTGATACATGTATTAGCTTTATAGGTCTGAAAGGAAATCTTTTAAATTCTGGTGTATGGATGTATTTTTTGACCAAGTTAAACAATTTTCCATCTTATTCCCTATGCTTGGTTTATTTCAGGATTGTTCGTCTGATGGGCCTGGTCAACCAAGCATGCAAGAGACCCTTGAGACCAAAAACAGCTTCAAAGAGAAAGAAGCCCAAGATCAAGGATCTACTCTATGCTCCCAAACCAGACTCTCAGAGGTAGAGCAAAGGCACTCATGCATGTCACAGTCCTCACGCATAGCTCATCTCAAGACAGTATTCGTAAGCAGCTAAAAACAGAGGACAGAACCCTCCAGACAATAAGTCTTCCTCATAAACACAGCCTTGTGCGGCTTGGAGACTTATTGTTTCAGTATGACACACACACACACACACACACACGCACACACACACACACACACACACACACACACACACACACACACACACACACTCCCTTAATGATAGACCACACACTCTCTTACTAAACTATAAATACACACATACACACAGTCTCCTGGCCACTTGTTTGTGGACTGGGAAATATCTCTGGTTGACCAGAACAAAATATGCCGAACCATAAGGAGCTCAGGAGCCAGTTTTATTGTAGGTTATTTTTAGAGATTGCTGTTGAGGGCAGTGATGATTGTCTCTGTTGTCCTCAGTGCTCCAGTGCTGCAGCCCTCAGATGTGTTTGAGCAGCCCCACCCCGGCGGTCCGAGGAAAATCGAATTCCGCATTTCCGCTCCAGATGTAGTAGCTGTTGTTGAAGGAAGTAGGCCAGGTCAGGCTGATGATGACGAAGGCAAAGGTAATCCTCCCCCCTACGATTTCTTCTGTCAATTATGTTGACTGGTTTGAATTGATTTAGTCCAAACTGATTAATTTTTCTGCTGAAGATCAACAAATATTCAGTTTGCAGTAATATAAAGAGGAAACAAGGAACTCGACCTTTGAGAGGTTTAGAGTGGTTAATCAGTTGTAGAAATTCATGACGATGAGATTTTTAGAGCTGACCAAAACGAGCACGATATTGTTAAAGGGTGAAAAGACTTTTTGTTCCAGTTATTAAAATTGTTTTTGTTTTTTCTCTTGACTGACTAATCAATGAACTTTATTTTTAGCTGGAATAATGACTTTGCAAAAAAGCAACTTAACAGCAGTTACAGGAACTTAGACAAGAAATCGTCCACCAACAACAAATACCTCGCAAGATCCTAATTTTGTGTTTAGTAATGCACAAGACATAAAAGCTTAAGGCATAGTCTATGATCAATGTAACATAATATGATTAAAGGATTAAAGGAGGACAAGGATAATTTCACACAGTGAAGTGTATGTTTGAAATTATATAAATTTTAAGGTACTTGCCAATATACTTGTTTGCAGTCCAGTCCAAATGGATTAGATGTATTTATAAATATCATTATCAGAATTAAGGTATTTATTTATGCCAGAGCTATTGAGCTCTCATTAAGTTACTATTAAACTCTATAAATATGTAAATGCTTTAAAATGCTGTAAAAGTGAATTTAAATACAGACAAACCAGAAAGATTGTGGCAAATACACATCAGGCGGATTACAGGATGGCAAAGAAATGGAAGAACTCTTCATCACTGTAGTTTGCTCTAGCTATTTATTTATTTCTTATTAACAGAACATTTCACATTTGTATAAGCATCATGTGTTTAAATATAGGGTTATTGACAGCCTTGAGAAACGGCAGCCAGGAGAATTATATGATGACACAAAGTTAATTAGTCATTCACCAATCTTTGTTAGTTAGCCATGCTTCAATATTAATGTTTGGATAAAGCATAGTAGTCTGCTGAAAGGTGTAAGATCATTCCAGTAAATGGTAAACTTTAAATAATTCAGAATAATGATCAGGGGATTGACCCTGTGTTAAAATTACTAAATACACTGGCACTGAGGGCTGAGGCTCGAATCACTAACGTTCTGATTGGCGAAATACCCACCTAACCATCTTTTTTCACCTCTAGGAAAAAAACGAAACAAAAAAAAACATTGCCCTCAAATCGACATACGCACTGAGCGCAGATGTAGGAACATTTTTACGTTCCTAGCATGTGAGAAACAAAGGTTAAGTTGTATGAAGTAATACAGAAAGCTACCGTTATAGCTACTTTTAAGATAAATCTGACCAATGCTATAGTCTCCAAATATATTACAAAAACTTTAAAAATGATAGGTTTGCTTATTTCCTTCTGTGCAGGAAAGGTAGTAGAAGGATTTAGTTATTACTATTCATCATGTTTATTATCACATTGATGCAGGGGGTGTTTTGATGTTCCTATTGACATAAGTTAAAGCCGAAGCACGGGTGAAGTCAGAGCCAAGTCTTACACAGCAGTATATCACAGAAGGAACTCCCACCAAAAAGGTTTAACCATTATCTGTATGAGCAAATGTCATTGAGGGCACAGTCTGTGTTACTTGTCAGCTGTGCAGTTCCCTGTTTGCCTTATCTCCCTTCTCTCTAGCTACAACTTCACTCTCTGGCAAGTCCCTGCAAAATAAAATAGATCTCAAAGTCAAACACAAAAGATTTCCTAAAGGCAGGGGAAAGATAAACTATGACAGGTGGCTTTTTGGATTAGTCTTGTTTTGGGGAAGTGGAGGTGTGGGATCCGATAAACAAGCCATTTAAATGAAAAGGGGAGGTGGGGGGTAGATAAGGAGGAGGATAATTTTGAAAGCAGTGATCTAGTTCTCTCTGCAGAGAGTGTATCAGAAAAGCTCCCCAACGCTTCTTGCTCTAGTGCGTGCGCGCGCGCACACACACACACCTACCTTATGTGGATGACAAGCCCCCCCCCCCCCCCCCCCCCCCCCCCCCCCCCCAACGGGCCCCCCTTTCCCTCTCCTTCACTACCACATAATTTGGCTAGTCTCTCTCCC
>VUQK01027654.1:0-11566 GCA_015106715.1 Bujurquina vittata | reverse complement strand
CTTTCGCTCGGGCACCCCCCCCCCCCCCCCCCCCCTCCCTCTGTGGGGGAACACCCCCCCCCCCCCCCCCCCCCGGATTTGTAGAGGCTCACTGCTCTTAGTAATTCCATCTACAACATGTGTGTGTGCATTCATGCGCTCCTCAAAAGAGTTATCCTTCCAACTGCCTTTCAAACTGGTGTTTGCAAAACAGGAGGGAATTTTGATTACAGTTCTTTCACATAGACTGAACGTGCTCATCTTCCAGTTATCAGTGCCACCAATTTTCACCTTTCACATTTTATTTTGTATTTGTTATGTATTAAACCCTAATAAAGAAATCTTTATTTACAACTCAGATAATAGTGATGCCACAGTGAGAAATTTAAATGTCAATATGTTAAACTAATTGTGACCAAGAGGATTTGCTTCCCACCTCCCATCCTGAGCTTGTGTTGTTTACTGAAGAGGATAAACATTTTGGAAGTGATTATTTCACCATCTGCTACTGGTAAACACTTTGAAAACTTCAACTGTGCTTGAGGGAGAGTGTCATCCTCCTGTTTGATACCATAAAGCCGTTCAGCAGATCTAACTTGGTGGCACATGAAAAATACATGCATAATTAATATAACAATCTGATACACAGGTTTTAACATGCTACACCTTTCTCCTCTAACATCCTCCATTCAAGTGGATCAGAGCGAGAGCACCCCCAGCAGCAATCAGGAGGAAGCAGAGGCTAAAGGCTTTGGGAAGCTTTACTTCAGCACTCAGGCATCAAAGCAGCAGGAGGAGCACGATGACAACGAGCAGGATCTCATGTCAGATGTCATCTCTAGGAAGGAGCTAGAGAAAGGACGGCTGTCAAGAGATGGTAAATATAATACAGAGAAACGTGACAGATTAAAGGGGAAACCAACATAAAGTCTCAGTAAGGGGTTGTGCCACCACATACTGCCAGCTTCAGTTCACCCTGGCATTGATTCTAAGTCTTTGCAGGAATGAAACACCCTTTTTTTTTTTTTAAATGCCCTCATTTGGTGTTTTATGGATGGTGGTGGAGAGTTCTGTTTAGCATGTGGGTTGAAATGCTCAGTACATATTTAATTGGGTTGTGATCTGGTGACAGCAAAGGCCATCGGATATAAGTCACAGCGTTTTCATACCTATCACATCATTCATCAAGTCAGTCAGCCCTTGTTCCCTGTGGACGGATGTGGATGATCATAATAGAAATAGCTGTTCATATTGTGAAAATGACCATTTAACACAAGGTCTCACTGCTGACTCACAGCAGAAAAGTTACTTGGTTTGAATGCCAACTCATCTTGTCACAATCTAGTGATTTGATACAGGGCAAAAGAACAAAAAGCAGGCAACAGATTGTTCTAAATCAATAGGAAACATTTAAAAAATGTTGGGAGGCACAAGTTTTAGGTTAGGTGCGAGTTTACAGTAATCTTTTTTTCCCCCATGTAGCAGTTTTTCTGTTTGTGCTGTGTATTGCAAATTGTACAGTAACTCCATTAGGTTCTGAAAGTATTTAGTTTCCATTTTAAAGAGCTGTAATATATTCCGATTCCGTCTTTTGTTTAGATGCAAGGCGAGTAGAAGCAGTAGATACTTTGAAATACATATTAGCATAAACTGTCGGTTAGCTGAGAGGCATCATGGCTAAACAAAAAAAGAAGTGCAAATTGTAGAAAAAGCTGCCTTGAAAGAAAGCCTTCAGAGAAAGAGGAACTGATGGTAAATATGGAACATAATTTTCTTTTGGCATTGCAAAACGCTGCCTTTAATTGGCTTCTACTGACGGTGACTGTTTAATATTATACTCGTGCTATGTTTTGAATGCAAAATGTTTTCTCGTTGTCACACGTGTGTAAAATCAAGCACCTAGCTACGCAGTCATTGGTTCTAAAGAGCTCTGTGGCTTTGAACTTGATACTGTAATACTTGTTGTAGGCTCCGTAGTGTAGTGGTTTACGCATTCGCCTAGCAAGGAGGACAGTTTCTGTGCCTCTAGGGTTGCGTCAGGAAGGACATCTATTGTAAAACAGCCAAATCAAACATGCGGAGCTACCCGCTGTGGTGACCCCAGCTGAAGTTGTATTATTTACAATTTATCCAGTGATTTACTGAGAGAACTGTCAACCTCATTAGCAGGTCTGCTTAGCTTTACAGGGCAGTTTAACTTAAATTCAGCTTCAGAGCAGAGACACTTTCAAATGCTGTTTTTTAACATAGTTAATAGCCAAAAACACTTCTCCAGATAAACACTGATGTTCTGCGGGATCCGCTGGACATCTACACATTTCAATCTTATTCCTACAATGTGTAATAAAGATCTAAAGAAGATATATTTTGTACACTGATCTGACAGTTTATATGTGGAAAAGAAATCAAATTTTCATCCATTCAATATGACAGAACCGTAACCCGTCTCTTTATTAAATAGGTACAGTAAGTAATTAGTATTTTGTGAGAAAGACTGTATTGTATTTTCCTAGCCTCACTTTCTCTGTCGCCTCATTCAGGTATGTTTTTACAAACACATATGCACCAGCGGTGTCCAATTACAGTTAAAAACAAGTTCACACATATAAGCATTGCTTTAACGTCTTGGTGAAATTCTAAGTCTAGTTCTTTCTTCGTTCTGTCTTAAATAAAACATTGAGCGGATGGTATTGAGTTGCAATGACTTTGAATTTATTTAAATTTTTGGTATAGGCACCGCTGTGATCCTTTGTACCTGTTTTTTGAAATTCACCTTGCATCAAGGCACCCCCTCCTTCTCTCTTTTAAAACAGAGATAAAAAGGATGTCTGTGTTTAAAAATTATGAACCTGGCGAGCCAACCTGCAGACTATACGTGAAGAACATTGCAAAGCAAGTGGAGGAGAAGGTAGGTCCAATTTTAGCTCTTGACACACTTTTATATGGTTGTTTGGTTTACTGGAGTTCTCTATATAGGAGAGTTCATGATATATATTTGAGTGGCATAGCATCAGTTATCTTCAAAAATCTCTTCTCACTGAAGCACCATGATAACTGTGCTATTGCTGATCTTAAACCATTAATGGACTGGTGTTTTTCTGGTCTTTGGGTGTGTTTCTAGTGATGGTGTTGCACACCTGCTCTAGCTTTACTGATCTTCGGCTAGTGCTGGTGCATTACAACAGGATGACGTCATTCATTGCCACTGTTTGGCCCCATGCTTCCTGGCAAAATAGTGATCTTTCTTCCCTTACACGTAATACACAATCTGTTACATGAATTCAGGTTCTCCTTTCTAAGATTGTTAGCCACAGCTCACAGCTATGGCTAACAATCCCAGCGAAGGTGGTGGCAAAAGTGCTCTCCATGTGTCTGGGCCCACCTGAAGGTCAGGCTGCCTTAACATCCACTAATAACTCCATGTTGAGCTGATTTATCCAATAAGCTACTTTGCTACCTTCTAGATCACCTTCTAGACTCATTTATGTGCGAAGCAGCTGTGTCATCAATATTATGTGTTAAGATTGATTACATTTTATAACAATGTGTTACAAAAAATATATATAAAATCATGTTTGTTTGTTTTTTGATAATATTCATTATTTGTCTTCCAGGACCTGAAGTACATCTATGGGAGATACATTGACCCTTTGTCAGAAGAGGAGAGAAACATGTACGTTAACATCAGTTTTATATATCATGTCTTTACTTCCTATTAACACAACTTGTGATTCACTTCCCCCCCAGTTTCTCTTCATGAGCTATTTTTTGACTTTAGCAATTTGTCACTTTCTCTTGAGAGTTTTTAGTTATTCATGCTGACTGTGTCTTGTGTTATTAATAAGTACCTAAACTGATGTAGAGATCATGAGGGACGTTTTTATGTTTGTGCATCAGCAGTACTTCAAATGAATATTCTACCTGAGTCATCAAACCGAGCTTATGTTGAGGACAGACTCTGAACACAGATTCAGCTGATTAAAAAGGAGCTCTGTCAGCCAATCGTTTTTTTCAGTTTAGGAACTTGCTTTTCAGTTATTATTTGTTTATTGGGTTTTTTGGAGTTTACTACAATAAGTGATTTCAATTAGTGAATAAAGATCTTGATTAAGAGTTCTGTCTTAGAATGCTGGTTCTGCAACAGTGGTAAGTTACACAGTCGGGGCTCTTTGGAACTCAAGTGAAAAAGAACACACATAACCTTCCTTGTAAAATTTGATCTTAAATGTTAGTCGAGCTAAATGAACAGCACAGGTGCTGTCCTTAGACTTCAGTTCTCTTCATTTTTAGAAATAACATTGGAATAAAAACCAAGTCAGAAGTACAAAGCCAGTTCCCCAAAAGTTGGGACACTGTGTAAAGTGTAGATAAAAACAGTGCAATGATTTGCAAATGTCATAAACCCATATTTTATCAAAATAGAACTTAGAATACATATTAAGTGTTTTAAACTGAGAAAAAAAACAACAACATCTTTGTGGTATGACGTCTTTGTCAGATTTTTTGTTTTATGATGTGCAAAATTTTTTCAGTTGGTGAAAGACTCTTCTAGTATAAAGCCATGCAGTAAGCAGCTGAGCATTGTCTTGCTGAAATATGCAAAAGCTGTTTGGATCGGAGCATACGTTGCTTTAAAACCTGTCTATACCTTTCTGTATTGATGTTGCCTTTCCAGATGTGCAAGCTCCCAATTTCATAAGCATTAATGTACCCCCATACCATCAGAAATGCAGGCTTTTGAGCTGAGCTCTGATAATAAACTGGATGGTCCCTCTCCTCTTTAGTTAGGAGGATTTGGCATCCATGTTTTTCATGTTTTTAAAATTTCCGTTTGTCTGATCCCAGAACAGTTTTCCACTTCCCCTCAGTCCATTTGAAATAAGCTTTGACCCAGAGTAGGCAGTGACCTTTCTGGCTCACGTTTACATACGGCTTTTTCGTTGCATGATGGAGCTTTAACCTATGTTTGTGGATGGCATGGTGAACTGTGTTCAGTCAATGATTTCTGGAAGTTTTCCTGTGCACATGTAGAAATTTCCATGACAGAATCATGCCAGTTTTTAACGCAGTTCCATGTGAGGGCCGTAAGAACATGGCCATCCAATGCTGATTTTCAGCAGCGTGCCTCACATGCAGAAATTTCTCCAGATTCTCAGAATCCGTTGATGATATTATGTACTGTTGATGTTGAAATATTCAACATCTTCACAGTTTTTATGTTGAGGAACATTATCCTGAAATTGTTCCACAGTTGATAAGGTTCTGCCCATTTTTACTTCTGAGAGACTGCCTCTCTAAGATGTTCTTTTTATACGCAGTAATGTTGCTGGCCTGTTGCCAATTGACCCAATTAGTTGCAAAATGTTCCTTAAGCTGTTTATTTTTAGTACCACTTAATTTTGCAGCCTTTTGTTGCCCCTTTTCCAACTTTTAAGATGTGTTGCAGCATCAAATTCAAAATGTGCTAATATTTTTCTTAAACTCTTACATTTTCCCAGTTCAAATATTTGATTTGCTTTCTATGCTCTTTTTTTTTAATGCAATATGGGTTTATAACATTTGAACATCATTGTATTCTGTTTTTAATTACAATTTGCACAGTATCCAAGTTTTTCTGCATTTGGGGATGTATGTAAATTACAACTTTATTGTGAATAAAATTAAAATGTAAGACAATAAAACTGATCTCTAGGAGAATAGGGTAAACTTGAATGGGGGTTGAAAGGGCTTTCACTTGGCAACTTAACCAGCTGTCTGCAGCTGCTGTCACAGTCAACCGTCAGCTTGTTGTCTCTAAATTTCTTTGTGATCACGTATTTTTAAATTGTTAATGTGTGTGATCACACAGCTGTTTGTCATTAGCATGTACTTATTGATTAAGTCAACCTTTTAAAATAATGATTTAGTCAGCTTGCTTTTCTGTCCATCTGCTTACCTGATGTTGCCAAATGATTAGAATAAAGAAGAGAGAGTCAGTTTTTCGAGTTTCACTGTGTGTAGGGGTCTCTATAAAACACTGCTGGACAGACCTGGCCTTTTCATGAAAATGGTAGTGTAGTTGGACAGTTGGGCATGCTGCCTAATATTTTGGTAAGAGATTGCACTTCAGTATAGAGTTTCAATTCTTCCGTAGCCTAAATAGCAACTCAGTTGAATCATTTAATTGGAATAAAAACCTGCAGGTTGCTGGGTCTCACTAACACATGACCGACAGCTGCTGTTTCATGAGCTCGCAGTAGTAGATAACATTTTCCTTTTGTAATGCTGAAAAGCCAGAGCTTAACATTGAGTCGGCCAGGCCACAAGCTTTGAATGATAATGATGTGTCCTTATTCCTGTTCCATAGGTTTGACATTGTGCTAATGAAGGAGGGGCGGATGAAAGGGCAGGCCTTTGTTGGACTCCCCAGTGTGCAGAGTGCGGAGAAAGCCCTGCAGGAAACCAACGGCTATGTACTCTATGACAAGCCTCTGGTTGTTGTATCCTTTTTGTCAGAAGAAAAAAAGACAATGTGTAAATTGAGGTTACACTGATATTTGGTAGGATTTATTTAATTGGTGAGTAAGGCTTGATTTACAAGCAGATGTATATAAAGTTTGTTGTAAATGTATTTTTAAATACCCAAAGGAAGGCACACTAATGTCTAAATGTATCTAAGGTGGTAAGTAGCTATGACATGTAAGTGAACATACAGAAAATGGTACAGACATTAAGGGGCAGTTGAGAGATGATTTATCACAGGGGCACTCCCTTTCACAGATGTGGTTTTGGCTTTGGTCCTTGGTACCTTCAGGAGGATATCGTCTAATTTCTGGCAGCTCAGAAGCACCACCTGTTTTTCTTCCCCTGTACAGACATAACCGTGCATTCATTTTTGAACTTGTCTAATGGAACAGGGCTATTGATTTTGATAGTGTTTTAATGTGCATCCCACAGCCAATTAGCTTGGCGACAGCATGTTAGAGTTTCAGCTTAAAGACTGAGCTGAGATGTCTGCCCTGTATTTAGCTGTATTATTTGCAGATTAAAAAAAAAAAAGGTTTTCAATTTAGTTGTATTCATATTTATAGTAATTTAGCCACTGTGTAACTAGTTTTGCAAAATGTAGCTCTTTGGGCTTTTTATGTCAGAAGATAATATGAGATAGGATATACTTTATCTATTCCAAAAGGTGGGAAATTACTGTGTTACAGAAGCCAAAGCGGGAGAAACAACCTTGCTTAATGAAATAAATCCATATCAAAAAACTAAATAGCTCAGAAAGCTAAAGAAACATTCAGTGGGAACGTAATAAAGTAGAATATAAAAAAGGCAAAATCTCAATGAATCAAAACCTGACTATAATATGATAAAGAAAGATTATCTATACCTAACAGGTGTTAGACAACGTATTCTGCTGTTTGTCCAGTACTTGGTGCAGAATGTGGGCTGGGAAATCTTATTATTCACAGCCACAGTTTTTCAATGTCCTCTCAGATGATGGTGGAATTAAAAGACTGTTCAAATTCAACAGCAGTGAGAGAAATTAGCTCGGCAGACAGTCCTTAAGTTGAAATTTCAACGTTTTTACCTTTCACCTCGCTTTAGCTTAAGATGGCTTGCTTACATCTGTGTCAGTCACAGCTGCTTAACTGTTTGGGATTGCATTTATTGGTGTCTTTTATAAGTAGTTGGGTGAGAGGTTTGACACAAGTTTCATGCCTGTATGCAAAGAAGTGTAGTTTCCAAAATTTTATTTATATAATTATAATTTTTATTTGATAATTAGTGCTTTACTCTGAGAAGTGTTTCTTGGATTGGCTAGTTTGCTTAAAGGGGTTGTAAAAAGGAATAAGCATGTATTCTGAGTTTATATTTGATAGTTTTGGTACTTTTTTAGTCAATTTGCAGTTGAAGTTCATTCAGTATGATATCTTTAGGCTGAGGAGGACCAGACCCAGTTTAAATTCCCTTTCGTGATTTTTTTCAGTGTTTGCCTGACACTGCAGCATGGCACTTACCACTGAATCCTCAAAGAGCTACAAAAATTAGCAAGCTGGAAGAAAACACTGAATAAAATGTTCACTAATTGAAATCTATGAAGTTTAATAGCAGGAAACGGTACAGTCACAGTCTTCCACACTTTTGGGTCTTCTCTCTTTATTTACCCTGTCACACAAGGTGAGCAGTTTATCAGGCTGTATGATTGGCAAATTATGTCCCCGAGTAAGTGAGGCAACCTCAGGAAACCAAGGGACCCAAACTCTTATAAGGTCAATTTTGGCCAGAAGTCTTCTGGCATTTATGAACAAATAGCAGAGACCTTTTCTCAGATTAAATTCATACGAGGCACCGAGTGTCACAAGGAAGAAGGCCGATGGGGCCTAAAGCTGCTCTGTGCAAGTTCAGAAATAAATTACACTATATAACTATGAATTTATTAATGGATCTCTGATTATGGAACTTCTCAGGGAAGATTTGGTGTAAATTTCCTGTCGGTGTATTGCAATTACAATTAGCCATGAGTAGTAGTATATTTGTCGCTCCAAACCTTAACTTTAAATTCTCAGCAATTTGCTAGATCTGCGAGACCAAAACAAGACAACCCAGATCCCAAGAGAGGACCAAAACAGCGATGAACTCTACAGGTGAGCACGGCGCTCAAGCATTTAGTGTTTCCAAAAGAGAAAATCAGAATGATTTTTAATTTGTCACTATGCCACTGTATGCATAGAACAAGCCTTCTATTTATTGAAATGGTGTTTTCGCTTCACAATTATGTTTACACTTTATCTATTCAAGATACCAAGGCTTGATATTGTGGCCCAGCAGAACCATGTGTATCCTTATTCTGTCATATCCTTTTGGAAAAACAAAAGAGGGGGGTGGGGGCAGTTTAATTGTAGATATTGTAGCACAACTGTATCTTGGAACAGCACCACATGTGTTGTATACATTTATTGATGGTTTCTTTTTCTAGCCTATTGTGTCTTACTTTTTCTAAAATGTTTTTCTTTTTTTTTTGCCACAGACTTTATAACAATATGCTATTTCTAGAATTTTAAACTTCTTCATTGATTTCTGCCCTTTTTAACTGAATTTCAGGTGGGGGTCATCAGAGATTTTCTTCCTTTCTTAAGTCAGTAAATAAAATATTTTATTAAAATAACTTTTGTCATGTTTTATTCCAATCATAGCCTCAAACACATGTCAGCATTTGTGGGTACACTTCAGTCAAACTATCATAACTGATTATCTTAAGTCCCAAACTTGAAGTCCTGTCAGCCAAGTAAATACAGACTGGGGAAGCTATATGAGATCGAGATTGGCTCTGAAGCAGATGGTAGGCTGTCAAAACAGTGGGAAAAAAAACCCTCACAGTCCTGAAGAGACAGCAAACAAACCAAACAGACTGCAGTCTGTGGAAAATTGCTGGGACTGGGTTAGCTTACCTTTACAATCCCTGGCTGGCTCCATCTGTGTGATTATAGAGAGTAAACCATGGAGGGTGAACTTCTCCCCTCAGCAGCCATCATATCGAAAGATTTGGAAATAAAATTGTTTTGTCCTTTAGGTATAACCAATACTGGAAGTGTACTTCAGTGCACGTCAATCACAAAGTTTGTGATGTTGCCGATCTTTAGGCATCTAAAGAGGATAAAACAATTTGATGTGAGATACTGTCCTTATGTTAAGTTCTCCCCAATTTGGAGTGGTTTGAAAGTAGATGCAGAGCAGCCAAAGCCACACATTTGTACAATGCGTCAGATCCTTACAAGGGTTACATTGTATCTTTTCTTGTATTCGCTAGGGCTGTTCTTCTCAGTTTGCCCACACACATAACATGTGAGCCTCCCTTAATCTGTTGGTGTTGTTGGAGATAGAGCTTTCAAATACACCTACTGTACTATGTTAAAGTTTGTTTTTTTTAAAAATAAACTCAAACGCAGACATGACAAATGTTTAAAGCACAGCCTGTGGAAGTGCTCCAAAACAGAAATAAGAAAGCAGATTCAAAAACAAAAAATACAACATAGAGTGGATTTATTAAGGTCAGTATGGATGTGTAGATCAGTGTTGGTAAGCGTTGTCTGAATAATCTGTGGGGGATGACAATGTCTACATATTACTGCATCTTCCTTGGTAAAGCAGTTTAAAACTGAAGCCTGAGTTTAAAGTGGGCACACTACTCTGTAAAACCTTCAACCTGATACATTGCCACCAATCACAAATCACGACTGTGTAATTAAAAACATATCACACAGTCCTGCTTCATTGAGTAATTCACTGCATGAGAGCAAAATGAACCATCTACCAGCTTATAGGTCGATGGAAGAGGTTTCAAAATGTGGTTGATCTGAAATGGTAGCCATTGCAACATTTTACTCAAGTAATACAGTGTAATTTTACTTTTGTATAACTTTACCTATAAAGCTTCTTGTAGTTCATTATGTTCCAGCAGTCCACACGAGTTGAGCCTCGCCGGTTAAGACATAGTAAGAGGGGCTATCAATCACACGTGCTCGTCTGGCTCGACCCTCTGCTCATATGTCAACGCCAGTGTGTAGGAGGAGTTCCCATCTGTGCCCTACTCTGCCCGCCACCTCAACGATGACAAATGTGCCACCCGCAGTGAAAATATTGAGAGTTACCAGGACATTTATCAGGTAACATTTGAGCAATAGGAAAGATAACCTTTTGTAAGTGGACGCTGATAAAGATGTATGTTCTGCCTTTCCTCTGAACAGGCTTTATCTCTGTTTAATACCTACTGCAACTACCCAGAAGTAATATAATAATATGTTTCATATTTTGGGTTCAACCAGGTGTGCAATCTACTTACTGGGTGTAGCCAAGGCTTTGGATTGCTGAACCAAAGCAAAACCAAGATTCTGCTTTATTAGCACTACTTAATACTTGATGAAAGTACGAGGTTGGGGTGGTGGCAGGAGCTAATACATTAAGTGCTGTTGGAGTGTAAGTGAAGCATTAGTACTGTCAGATTCTAATGCGTATATGCCTGAATAAATATGATTGAGTGTTGGGTGTCACCTGTGAATGGCACAGTGATTGTGAAGCATGAATGAAACAGCTGATGCCAATCAGATAATTTAAGAAGAGTCCTGTGCCTGTCATATGGGCTGCAGTTTAGCATAAATTATGAGTATTTCTAAGCTTGCAAGGGGAATTAATGACAGAGAAAAATTAAAGACCTGTTCATGATCAGCACTTTGTTAGTTTAAAAAAAATTAGAAACCAAAACTTAAAGCCAAAAAATATTTTATCTAGTAATTGGTTTCCTGCTGCCTGGTGGACTCTATCACAAAATGTATGAAAAAATGGCAATTAATTTATGAGCATTTTTACAGTCTATCAGCATTCTAAGCATATTTGTTCTGTTCAATTCAACTGGGCATTAACACATAATATTTATTATTTATTGAATAGATACAGCATGTACTATATTGTGCATACAATCCATGCTATTGTATATAGTTATGTAAAAAAGAAAGTTTTTACAGCACTCTGTGCTGTGCTGTGAAAAACTACACCTTTACTGCTGGCACAGGAATTAAGAGGGTAAGTAGCAGTCAGCTGCTGTAAATCA